>JAJOOO010003190.1:0-45743 GCA_029582685.1 Solanum piurae | reverse complement strand
AACGAAACGGATCTTTTTATAAGTAGCTAAACAAATTTCCGGTAACTTCCGAAGCACACATTTTTTTTAAGAACTTTTTGGGTCATTTCAAATATAATCATTTCATTAAGTTCTCGACTCCAAACTCACATATGAGGCTCTAGTTTCACTCTATCATTTTTCGAGTCGTTACAACAAGCCACCCCCAAAACCTATCCCCTTCAGGACCCACTCCACGAGGCATCTAGGCTCTCACGAGCCATCAAATTGCTTGTGTGGACGGTCAACCTTTAGGGTAGCTACTGCCTCCCCTCCGCGACCATCACCACGACCCATTGGTCTCTTCACGAGCCATTTTGGTGCTCGTGGTCATGGGAGGGAAGCCCTCTTTGGCTCAACACTATGAGCCACCACGGGCTAAACCACGCCTCATGGTCCCCTTCACGGCTCATCAGGGCCTTCGTGAAGGGTGCCTAGGCTCAATCTTGACTTGTGACCTCTCACTTGGTCCCTTGCTTACCCTACTAGATTCTGAGGTGTTACATTATCTCCCCCTTGGGAATATTCATCCTTGAATGAGATTCTTATCATCTTATGAAAGAAAAGACTCAAAACTAACCGCCCATAATGCATGAAATCACATAAATGCACATATCCGAGGAGGAAACATCAACTCCAAACTAAAACATACTCATATCATCCTATCATGAAATCCATATGCAACTCATACTCAAATGCATATATCCGAGGAGGATACATCAACTCCAAGCTTACGCATGTTCAAAACATCATATCATGGGGTCTATATGAAATTCATACTCAAATGCACATAAACATGTAGAAATCAATCAAGTTGACTCATTTTCTCAAAACTTAAGCTTTTCATGAACATGCATAATTAAGGAAATCATGGGAATATTTAAGATAGATGTCACCAAAAGAATAAACCATGAGGAACTCCATACTTCAAGCTAGAATAAGAGTAGAAGGAGAGAGATAAGGATATCGGGACATCATATCGACCTCCCAAGTAACACCCTCAACTAAATGATTCCTCCACAATACTTTCACGGAAGCAACTTCCTTGTTTCTCAACTTCTTGACTTGCCGGTCTAAAATCTCAACTGGAACTTCTTCATAAGAAAGATTCTCCTTAACTCCCAAACCTTCTAAGGGAACTATAGATGTCGAATTTCCAACACATTTCTTTAACATAGAGACATGGAAAACCGGATGCACCGATGCCAACTCATTAGGCAATTCAAGTTATAAGCAACCTTACCAAGATGTCTTAAAATATGATATGGGCCTACATAACGGGAACTAAGCTTCCCTTTCTTACCAAATCTCATTACACCCTTCATAGGTGAAATTTTCAAGTAAACCCAATCATGAACATCAAACTCAAGATCTGTTCTTCTAACATCAACATATGGCTTTTATCGACTTTGAGCCATTTTCAACCTTTCTCTAATAAGTCAAACCTTTTCAATAGCCTCATGTACCAACTCGGGACCTATTATGGCAACTTCACCCACTTCAAACCAGCCTATATGAGATCTACATCTCCTACCATACAATGCCTCAAAGGAGCCATAACAATACTTGAGTGATAGCTCTTGTTATAGGGAAACTCAATCAAAGGCAAACAATCATCCCAATTACCCTTGAAATCAATCACACAAGCTCTCAACATATCTTCCAAAGTTTGGATAGTACGCTCCGCTTGCCCATCGGTTTGGGGATGAAAAGCCGTGCTAAGCTTAACATGAGTATCAAGGCCCTTTTGGAAAGATTTCCAAATCTGAGAAGTTAATTGGGTACCTCGATCGGAGGTAATGGACAAGGTCACTCCATGCAACCTTACCATTTTCCTCAAATACAACTTGGCATAGTCTTCCGTTGTATAAGAAATCTTGACGGGAATGAAATGAGTTGATTTCATCATTCGGTCTACTATAACCCAAATTGAATCATGGTTTCGTCAGGTACGTGGCAATCCTACTATGAAAACCATATTCAAATCTTCCCACTTCCAAGTAGGAATACTAATGTCTTGGGAAAAACTTCCCGGTTTCTGATGCTCAACTTTCACTTGTTGGCAATTTGCACACTTAGCCACAAATCTCGCAATATCCTTCTTCATCCCATTCCACCAATAGATCTCCCGCAAGTCACGGTACATCTTGGTGGCTCCCGGGTGAATGGAATACCGAGAACTATGGGATACTGACAAGATTTGTTCCATCAAGTCATCGACATTAGTAATACACAAACGACCTTGATATCTAAGTACACCATCTCTCCCTTGGGAGAAAGCCTCAACGAACTTTCTAAGCACTGCTTCTTTCAATTCAACTAAGGTCGGATCAAGACATTGCTTGTCTTTCACATCCGCCATAAAAGATGATTCTGAACCATTTTGGATCACAACACCACTCTTGGTGGAGTCCATTAGCCGACACCCAATCAGACCAATCTATGTACATCTCGTACCAATTCTCTCTTACCATCCTCAATGTGGCCCACACTACCCATTGATAATTGGCTAAGAGCATCTGCCACCACATTTGCCTTACCGGGTGATAGAGAACACTCATATCATAATCCTTAAGTAACTCAAGCCACCTTCTTTGGTGATGATTAAGATCTTTCTGATTAAACACATATTGTAAACTCTTATGGTCGGTAAAAATATCTACATGAACACCATACAAGTAGTTCCTCCAAATCTTTAAGGCAAAAACAACCGCCGCTAATTCAAGATCGTGGGTTGGATAATTCTTCTCATGAACCTGAAGTTGCCTTGACGTATAGGCAATGACTTTCTCATTTTGCATAAGTACGTATCCTAACCCAATTCTCGAGGCATCACAATAAACCACAAAATCATCAGTCCCTTCTAGTAAAGTCAACACCGGAGCAGAGGTAAGTCTATCCTTCAATTCTTGAAAACTCTTCTCACATGCTTCAGACTATATGAACTTAGCCTTCTTTTGAGTTAGTGCTGTCAATGGAGAAGCAATTAATGAAACCCCCTCAACAAACCTTCTGTAGTAACCTGCCAAACCCAAGAAGCTTCCAATATCCGAAGGGGATAGAAATCTAGGCCAACTCTTAACCACATCCATCTTCTTAGGATCTACCTCAATACCCTTACTTGAAACAATATGACCAAGAAAGGCTATGGACCTTAGCCAAAACTCATTTTTGCTAAACTTCACAAAGAGTTGTTGGTCCTTGAGAATTTGTGACCCAATCCTCAAATGATTGATGTGATCATCCTCACTTCTCGAATAAATCAATATATCTTCAATGAACAAACTCACTAACATGTCAAGGTATTGTGTAAACACCCTATTCATCAAATCCATAATGCCACCGGAGCATTAGTCAAACCAAACGACATCACCAAAAACTCAAAATGACCTTACCAGGTTCTAAAAGTTGTTTTTGAAATATCATCTTATTTCACCCTCAATTGGTGATAACCCGACCGGAGGTCAATCTTGGAAAAGTAACTCGCCCCTTGAAGTTGGTCAAATAAATCATCTATCCTTGGAGAGGATACTTGTTCTTAATGGTCACCTTATTCAATTACCAGTAGTCGATACACATACGAAGTGAACCATCTTTCTTTCTAACAAACAAAATTGGATCACCCCATGGAGAGATAATCGACCGGATAAAACCCTTATCTAACAAATCTTTCAATTGTTCTTTCAACTCCTTTAGTTCTGCCGGATCCATAAGGTAAGGAGGAATAGAAATAGGCTATGTATGTGAGAGAAGGTCAATACCAAAGTCTATTTCCCTTTCAGGAGGAATACTGGGTAGATCATCTGGGAACACTTTCGAAAACTCATTTACAACGGGGACCGACTCAATTGTAGGGGTTTCAGAATCTATATCACTCACCCTAACTAGGTGGTATATACAATCATCAGAAATCATCTTTCTAGCTTTAAGACAAGAAATAAACCGACCTTTCGACATAGAATTTCCCCCTTCCACTCTAGGACAGGCTCATACGGAAATTGGAATTTGACCACTCTGGTCCTACAATCTATAGAGGCATAACATGAATGCAATCAATCCATCCCAAGAATGACATCAAAATCTAGTAAATCAAGCTCTTCAAGATCAACATAAGTGACTCTATGGAACAAGGAAACAAGACACTTTCTATAGACCCTCTTAGCCACAACAGAATCACCAACATGAGTAGAGCTAGAAAAGGAATCTAATAACATGTCACGAAGCACATCAAACTTCATATCCACATATGGCTTCACAAAGAATAAGGTAGAACCGGGGTCAAGTAAAGCATAAACATCAATTTGAAGACTTTCAACATACTGGTAACCACATCGGGAGAACCCTCTTGTTCACCACGAGTCTAAAGTGTATAAAACTTGTTTTTCTCAGGAGCATTTGAACCCGAACCGCTTGGACCGGATGAAGGATAGGGTTGAGCTCGATGAAGATTATCTCCTTCATTCTTAGCAACTGAAGGATAATCTTTTATCTTGTGGTCCATCTTACCACAACCAAAACAAGCATTGGAACCCGCTAGACATTTACCCTCATGCTTTCTTCCATATTTAGCACAATTTGGCAATGAAGGCCCACTACCACCTCCTTGAGGTTTACGGTTAGACACCCTACCTTGGTAGAATCTTGGAGGAACATTAGAGGAACCTTACTCGGAAAACCTTTGTCGAAACCTTGAATGACCACGTCCATCGAACTTAGAGTATAAAGAGTTACCATCCTAGGTTCTTGCCCTCTTCAGTTCCCTAGACTTCTCCTTAAGTTTCTCCTTTTTGATTCGTTGAGCATGGACCATGAGGCGAGATATGTCCATGTCATGGACAAGCATAGTGAAA
This sequence comes from Solanum piurae, assembly GCA_029582685.1. Lineage (NCBI taxonomy): Eukaryota > Viridiplantae > Streptophyta > Magnoliopsida > Solanales > Solanaceae > Solanum > Solanum piurae. Next base: position 40,875 of record JAJOOO010003190.1, on the reverse strand, counting down.
CGACATTCTTTCACCACCAATTCAGACACTCCCGAAATGAACTTGCTCATCATTTCCCTAGAGTCAACAATTATAGAGGGAGCATACCTTGACAACTGTGTGAATCTCAAATCATATTCTTTCACACTCATGTTCCTTTGTCGGAGGTTGATAAACTCAAGCACCTTTGCCTCCCTCATCTCAAGAGGAAAAAACCTATCAAGGAAAGCATACTTGAACTTCTCCCAATCTAAAGGACCCACATCTTCCATCCTTCCTTCCTTTTATTTATTGAACCAAATTTGAGCCACACCCTTAAGTTGATAAGAAGCCAATTCCGCCTTTTCCACCGGCGTCACTCCCATAATAGCGAACACCTTGTAAACCTCATCAATGAACTCTTGAAGATCTTCCTACACCTTAGAACCATAGAATTTTGAAGGGTTCATCCTAGTGAAATCCCTCACTCTAGATGTCGTCGTACCCACATTTGGGTTCACAAGAGCTACTTCCCTATTGGATTGGGACGTTAGGGCTTGGGCCAAAACTTGAAAAGCGGTTCTAAACTCCGCATTGGTTACTTGCCTGGACAAAGGGTCGGTCGAGACCTATGGAGCTTGAGGATGAACCTCTTGGCCAACATATTCTCTCTCATTCCTTCTAGCATAAGCCCTTTGAGTAGTCATATCATGTAGACCATCAAGTAAGTATTAGGAGGGAAACATTATAGAGTCAAACTCCATAGAACGATTTAGAGTGAAGAAAGAAGTGAAGTTTCCTAAATATATTGTAGCCTCTCATTCATAAATGTGGCGCGCTTCACACTCATGAACAAGACTCTACTTGACGTGGTTCTGAAACAACCTAGAACATTTCTAAACCTTGTACTCTAATTACCAAGTTTGTCACGATCCAGGGGCACCCCCTAGATGTAACATGATGTACAAGACCCCGAGAGGCCCCATACAAGCCACTTAGATTTCATAGTCAAGATAATAGAAAATCGATGAGATTTAAAACATTTTCAACATAACCAAAGTTTTTAATTTCAAAACGGAAGTCTAAAACACTGGTCTCAAAAATTATATAATATAATAGAATCTCGGGACATAGCCCGTACATCAATGTTAAAACACTAAAATGAAAATAACATAAAAAAAGTAGTGGCCAAATCCTCGGATGAATGAGGACTCACCAATCTTCAACTCTTCCTCTACTATAGATCCTAGCCACGGGGATGAGAACCGAGAACGTTAGACCCTACATTTGGATAAGGAATGTAGGCAAAATTATACGCTAGTACAAAAATGTAATAAATATAATAACTTGCATAAACATAATATAAGAGTTAGACAACATAAGACATGAAGGATAATCAATGCACATAATAGATCATCTCAACATCTAAGGAGTACTTCTTGAAGTAACCTTGATTTATCCTTAGTCAAGACATGGGTAACCTCCTCTAGACTTACTCATCATGGAAGGCAAACGCAAGCAACAATCCAAGCTCATCACCTATCATAGCTTATCTTTTAAGGACATGGGGAATCACCTCTTGTCTTACTATAAAGGATCAAGGGTAATCGCCTCTTGTCCTTCTCTCTTTAGGATCATGGGTAGCCACCTCTTGTCCAACTTGAATTATAGGAATGTCGGTAATCACCTCTTGTCCAACTTCAAGAAATATGGGTAATCGCCTCTTATCCTGCTTATTTAGAGGTCATGGGTAATCGCCTCTAGCCTCATTAATTTCATAGTTCCTTAACTTAGATTCATTTTAGGTGAGAAATCATTTCACCCTAGAATCATTCAATGTGACCAAGCCTTTCATATTCATACATAAGAATTCATGTGGGAAAATTCCCTTCCACAAAAATCACATCAACAATCAACAATTAATAACATATGCTTCACTCTCAAAGCAATTCTTATCATAAATCATCACATATGCTTAAATTTCAAAGCAATTCATATTGTATCTTATTTATCCTATAAGAACACACTTAAATCCATAAATTCTCATTTCATAGATTAAAATCCATTTTATTCAATTTCTCCTTAGAAACATGGGTTAAGTATGGGTACATGGAATTTCATCGGAAAAGCATAGAATCCTCTCAATTCATGCATAATCAATCATAATACAATCAATTTAATCAACATTCATAAAGACCCACAACTTAGAAGAAAATCCTAACTCAAATTGGGGAATTTTTACTTTTAATTAGGAGAACTTGGGGGCTTCATGGATGCAAGGATTCCATGGATGAAAAACTATGATACCTTGCTATCAAATCCCACAAACAATTGGAGAATGGAGACTTGACCTTGAGCCCTAGCTTCAACCCTCCTTCTTCTTGAAGTTTCTAGAGAGAGACATATTTTGGAGAGGAAGAACTTTGGTCTTCTTTTGGATTCTCAGAAGAATGACTTGAATGGGTTGGATTTGGGGTTAAAAACACTTATATAGGGGTCCTAGGCATGGGTAACACGACATAGTAGTGTTTTAAGGAAATCTGGAAAAAACCCAACAACCCTCAGCCTTACAGTTGGCTTAGCGCCCACATGGTAGGCTTCACGTGCCATCAAGGATTTCAAGGCCCGTTGTGGCAGTCGTGGTCCTTGACCAGTGGCTTGGCAAACCACTCCAAAAACCTATCCCCTTCACGACCCACTCCACGAGCCGTCTAGGCTCTCACGAGCCTTCAAGTGGATCGTATGGAGGTTCAACCTTTAGGGTAACTTCTGCCTTCCCTTCACGACCATCACCACGAACCGTTGGGATCTTCACGAGTCGTTTGAGTGCTCGTGGGAGGGGATACCTCTTTGGCTCAACATAGTGAGCCACCATGAGCTATACCATGCCTCGTGGTGCCCTTCACAACTCATTTGTTCCTTTGTGAAGGGTGCCTATGCTCAATACTTGGATTGTGACCTCTCACTTAATCCCTTGCTTAGCCTACTAGATTTTAAGGTGTTACAAAGAGTCAGGGTCAAATCCCACAGAGAATGATATAGCGCAAAGAATTCTGTCAAGAACTTTGGAATGTAAATTCATTCATTTGTAGTAATAAGAACAAGTGGATCGATGATTCTACCAAATTTTAAAAAAAAGTTTGTTTATCAATAGTCACAATTAAACTAGAATTTTAGAAAATCAAATTAGTAACATGAAATCTAGGGGTGCGGGGATTGCAAATTGATATCACATGGGTTATTATGTTGCTCTATAGTGACGAACATTCACGGATAGGCTGGGTCATCTTCAATGATACTAATCTTCTTTCGGTCTCATAGTATTATTTCATAGAATATCTTTTCGGTCTCATCTATGTGAAAATCTAAACAACCCAATACCTTAATCTATTATCTCTTTTGATGCAGAAATATGCAAATAGATTCGACCTATAATCTCTATTTTTCAAGCAATTACAGACATCAAAGCTAAACTTCTATATCGAACTAATTATCCACTCCAATGAATCTCTTTCGAGCATCAATCGGAGATCAGAAGTTTAAATTAAGTTTGCAACCATAATCCATAAATTAACCTCATGCTAATTAGCCCAAATCTATGTATGCAAAACAACAAAATAGAGCATAAAACAAATACTCACTACATTAAATAAACACCCAACCCTATAAATGCACCCCTAAATCTTGGGGTTATAGCCACCCATCACAAAGTGTAAAGAAATTATACCTTGCATGAACATGGGTAATATGAAATTAGCAAATATAAGCAATACTCACTTGGAATTTCATTTTCAAATTGTCAATTTCAAGAGCAAAATTTGAAAAACCCCCCAAAACAAAAAGTGTTCTTTACAAAGTGATAGTGTTTCTCTCTCTAAACTATTCAGAACTTTCTCACTATTTTTCATCTTTACCCCACTTCTTCTTTCTCTCTCCTTTGAGATATTTATAGTTATCTAAATTTGGGGAAATATTCAATGTGTGACCCATTAGGCGATGTTAGTTGGACTCACCGATCACATTAGGTGAATCGCCAACTACTCCTCAACTCGCCTTTCTCTTACTTTAGGCTTCAGGTGTTTGAACCTCAGTCAACAAGCTCATTCCAGTTCGCCTTTCACATTCGGTGTATTGCCGAGTACCACCTTTGTTCGCCTTTCAAGTCTTTAATTTTTCTCCAAGTACTGTCACCTTCGACGATGGTCATTCACCCTTTTCATTCGGTAAGTCGCCGTTTCTCTTTTAGTCCGCCGACCTGCCTCAATTAATTCAATTGTTGCGCACTGGAAACTTGGGTGATTTCATACCCATTGGGCGATCTGCCCTTCATGTTAAATGATCACCAATGTGGAGTTTACACTCTTTTTCATGTTTTTGGCCCTTTTTTCACACATTCATCCTTGCCTTGTTCCTTAGCTTTCATAGCTGCAAATTATCAAAATATCATTAGAATAAAACAAAATTAAGCATTGAGGACACAAATTGTTGAGATAAATATGCCTCAAATAAGTGTAAATCTACCACTCATTAACACCCCAATTTAAACATTTGGTTGTCCTCAAGTAAATCAAGAACACAATTAGCTCAACAAAGTGTCTAAAATAGTTCTCAATGAGAGATAACATGTTACAAGACTATTGTTAATAACATGCTACACTCAATTATGATAAAAAAACTTTAGATGATGACTAGTCGGTATCAAACCAAGCTCAAGCTCACTATAACTTCCTTTCTTATGCAAGACTACGTTTCAACGAATGCATTCAAGTGCCCTCATATCAAGAATGATTACATGCTCTCACAAAGCAAGTCAACAAAAAAGTGAGGAATCAATAAAATTCCCACTCTCCCAAAAGAGTAATACATGCAAGCTTCATCCCATAAGCTTGTCCATATTTTCCAATTATCACACAACCCAGTTCATGCAAGTTCTCAAGGGTATTTTAGGCTTGTAATGGGGCTGAGGGTTAATTTGACTCAGTCACTTCATATTTTCAAAGCATTGTTGCAATCGTCTTCACCTCTTTTCAAGTTCTTTTCATTTCTTTTCTTTTGAACACTCAAACTTTGATTTGTCAACCACTGTATTGGAACCCCCTTTTATTTCACCAAACTCTCTTTTTCATTTCAATTTTTTCAAATGTTGTTCATCACAATGCCTTTTTTATAAAGAGGGGTTCATTCTTTTTGTAACAAACTTCAAAGTTGAGTCTCATTTCATCTTCTTTGTCTTTCACTTGGCTTTCATTCTTCCTTCCTTTCCACACCCCCAACTTAAGCTTTTGGCCTAAGTTGGATATTTAAACATACCAATGCTTCAAAAAGGATTTTGGGTGAGAAGTTAGGGACAATTTGGCTCAAGAGATTTCAATATGGTTGTCAACAAATGGTACCAAAATGGTTGCACATCCTCACAAGGTAGTCACAAAGGATATGAAAGTTTGGGTTCTCTCTTAAAAAATCTACCCAAGATCATTCCTTACACCTACCTAGGCTAGACAATTAGACTAACAAAGAAAATTCAAGGATTTCACAAGCATACTTTCAAGTAAACCCTCACCACACATAGAACTTCAAACACAATCATTTATCACAACCCGAAAAGATTGAAAGCTTACGTGTGATGTTCATTGCAGGGCTCACATCAAAACACAATTAGTCAACACAAGATTTAAAAAGATCACACAAAAATGCAACCACATCGATTTTCTTTCTTGCAACACAAACACTATACACCATGATCATCATGAGTACTATTCAAGACATCGATATTGAACATAATCGATCCTCGAATTATTATCAATGAAAACTCAAGAATTTCATGTTTTTTAACCCTCATGGGGTTATTGAAAATTTTAGAGAAAAAGAAAGAGACCAAATGAGATAAATCAATCAAAACACTATAATAGAAACAAAAAAAAAACTACAATAATCTAAAAGCTTAAAGTAACAAAATACAAAGTAAATGGGAATATTGACACAAGTGCCCACACCCCACCAAAAAGTAAATGTAGTGTGCTCAATACGAAAATAAAAGAGTACATGAGGAAAGGTGAAAGGGTTCCCCTAACAGGCTATGCCCGTGGAGTGCTCTCATCAGGAGTCCTTAGAGGGGTGACATCATCTGGTGCATCAGTGCTCGGTAAGACGGTCACATGAGGCAGCGTTGTAGGCTCATCTGAGGAATTAGTGCCCGACACATCAATAAGAGGAATGATTGATTCTGAAGAGACTCCACTAGTGCCCACTGCGGAGGTATCCTCAAGAGACCACCCTAATGTCGTGTGGACCATCGTCTCCTCTATATCCTGCAACTTTGTTAGGGTCACAACAATTCTCTACTTATCCTCTTGTCTCCTCATCAGTATCCTTGGCCGAATCATCATTGACCCTATCAACGTCTCTCTTATTATCATCATCATCACCAACACCAATATCAACTACATCATCAATAATCGACTTCTTAGCTACACTAGAAGGAAGCTCACTGCTAGCCATATGTGGGTGCACAAACACTGGTACATCAGGTAGGGAAACCTTACCCCACAACATTGATATGTTTGTAGATCTCGACTGGTCCACATTAGCCCTCAACGTATCAATATCACCCCTCATACCATATAACATATCTGAGCTACCCTTAGCTTTTTCCCAGGTCTCTAATCTAGTAGTGAGGTCATCTAACCTCACACCATACGACCCAATCAAGGCCTCACAATGAGTCAACCTAACTCTTAGTGGAGCTACAACTCTCTCAATAGTCCTATGTACCAACTTGGGCAAATCAGCCTCAACTCTCACTGCCCTAACATCTGCATATCTGAAATTATTACCAATTTGATAAATCATGGACTGAGTCAAGGGGTACGGGAGATAGGAGTAGGGGCAGGTGCAACAGTAGTGGAAGTGGAAGGAGCAGAAGGAGCCATGTGTATACCTGACACCTTCACAAAAAGAGAGAATAGAGTGGCCTCAGAAGCTAGAGTAGTAGGATAAAACACGGGCATAGTGTCTAGTGGTAGTGGCTTTCTCCGAGCTGCATCGTCCCGTAGAAAAGCAGCCTCAATCCTATGGATATCATTGGAGGAGGTCGGGGTGATCTGAATATCTTTCCCCCAAAAGAGAACTCCATCATCCTCACACAAATGTGTGATTAGAACTAGGAAAAAAAGTAACGCCTGTCCTTTAGGGCCCTCATTAGCATTTCCCCAACAAGAATCGACCCCATATTAATGTGCTCCCCGTCAATGATGGTACCCACTAACATCGCCTTGGAATTCCAAATGATGGATCTATTTTGTGAAGGCATGATACGACTGCTAATGAACCCGAACTGGTAACGGGCCCAATATTCAAATCCTCATTGTCTATTCTTACATTGTCAGCCATCCAATGTGGAGAAATGTCAAATATAAGTGGTGCCAACCAACCTTTTAGATTATTAAGGTCATGGTGCATCCGTATTGTGAACGTATCAGCCTGATTTGATGAAGTACCAAGGGTTGTATTGATTGCACCCACGTGGCATTGTAACTTCTTACCACACACCTCAACCTCATACAAAGGCTTTCAAACTGTGCCCTTTCTCTTCTTTGGTAAGGCATATGCAAAGGCCGTGTATAACTCTCACACCCAAGATGGGACATATGGATTATGAGGCCTTGTGAACCCCTCAAACTTGTGGAACTGAATTATGTCCCAGATCACTGGGCATGTCACGCCCCAAACCTACACCTTAGACGTGACTGGCACTCGAGAAGCATTGTTTGCCCCAAGCAAACCCTTGACATGACTCAATACTCAATGGAAGACTTACTCAATACAAAATGAACTCAAATGTAAAGCTTTAACTCAAAAGTCTCAAATAATAAACTCAGAATATAAGAGAATATTCAACTAGCCAGAAATAGGTAACTCAAGTCTTTAAAACATTTAACAAAGAAATGAAAAAGAGACTTCTCAAAACACTACTATCTATTTATGAAGCCTCTAAATGACAAAGATGGAAGTCGGGACTAGACCCACGACATCCTAACAAAACTGAAAAGTAAATGGAATCCTCTGGAAGCAAAAAGGCTCACCAAAGCTAACTCGAACTGATGTGGTATCAAAGAAACGCCTGTTGATGACCTTGATCTCCTATATCTGCATCATTTCATGATGCAGGTCAAATGGCATTAGTACATTGAATGTACGAGCATGAAAGAGGAACACTGTACAGAACATAAAAGTTTGAACTTGGAAAAAAGGAAACATACTCACCTCAACTCTACTTAACTCAAACTCAACTCATGGATACTCAACTCGATACAGTATAAAAACTACAATAAAGATTCCATTTATATAAAGCATTGAAAGTAGTAGATAATAACTCAACGTATTTAAAAATACCTTATTTACTTTTATTTGGGAGATTCTCTAACCGACAACCAGCACTATGAGCTATGTGATGATACAATGTCTCGCCCATGTTGCCAGAACTGTCCTATACCTTACCGGAGTATAAGACATCCTCAAATAAGTGGATCAATTAAGCTATGATTAAAAAGCAATAAGGAATCATCTAAAAAGTATGACCCTTTCTACCCACGTTGGCTACATGGTTTACGAGGATTTTGAGTTGTGTGAACTCCTCCCCATATCGATGCTCAATACTACTCCCAATAATATAACTCAACTCATATGTTTAAAAACATTTCCTCATCCTCAAACTTTGAGATCATTACTCAAAAGGTTCTCTTAAAAGAGATTATACTCAAAAACACATCATGAACTCATTTGGAAATTGATGTTTCCTCTCGTTTTAAATGTAAAACATTTACTCTTGAGAATACTTAGTTCCCATATATTCATTTTGAAAAAAAATGAAACTCAACTCTACTCATCCTCATACTCATCCTCAAGTACTCAAGTCTTAAAACAAGTTCTAAAAGTTTGTAAAAGACTTCTCAAAATGACTTGAAAGACTCTATCAAACTTGACTCTTAACTCTATCTTGAATTTGAATTATGAATTCAAGAGTTATGATTTATGATATGACGGATCTCGTGATGATTAAATGGGTTTTAGATAGTCGATAATAAGAAACGAGTGAAGACACATACTGGGAGCTAAGGCACGATGCAGAGATGAATCAAATTATTTAGTCGTGAAATAATTTTAGAAACAGTGGAGTCTGCGCTCTCTCCGCAATGTGGAGAGGGATAAAATTTTCTGGGGAATGGAATTTGAAGCATGTCCGCGACGTGGACCTGGGCGCTTGTTTTTTCCCGATATTTTCTTCCTCTCCCAAACTCAATTCAACTCATACTCACTCCAATTCTAAGGTCAAAACTCTCGACTTCTTATCACCCAGAACAATATCTGAGAAACCCACAGAAGAACTCTTCTTTCTTTCCTCGCGAGCAGGAAGCACACTAGCAATGTGCATTACGTGATTCTACTGTGTTTTTTGCACTTGAATGGGTGGACAGTTGAAGGGAAGTTAACTTCGATTCGCCCCGCCAGTAGGCGCGCGGTGTGATTATCTTGTATGACAACACTACAGAGCAATAATTCACTCTTCAAGAAATTGCTCGTCCCATACCTTCTGCCTGTCTTATATGTGTGGAACCTGGTCTTTTATTGATTCCAGCCTCTCCCTCGAATACATAGGGTAGATAGGGCTCGGTGAGAAATGGTTCCCTTTTGCCAATAAACTTTCCCCGGCCTTTGGTTAACCTTATTAATAAAGGGTTTTACGGTCGAGAGAACTACCTAACTAAAGAAAAATAGTGTTCTTTACATCAATTTACTCAACTCATTCACAAACCCTCGCCTCAAGAACTCAAAACAACATTCCATTGCTAATTAAATTCATGAACCTTTCAAGAACTCAACAATTCAATCATCAAGAATGAATTCATGGGCAAAAGATTTCATAGTTGGCGTGATGACGAACAAACCCAATACTATGGAAGCTTACATACCTTAATTTGGTGAAATAAATCCTTGATTCGCAACAAATCTTGGCGAACGCTTGAAATCCTTCTTGTTTCCTTCTCTTGAACCCCTCTCAAAACCCTAAGCATGATTTTGAATTATGAAAACTGATCTAAGTCAGTTTAGATCCTTAAAATATTTCCAAAAATGTTTAAAGCTAATGGGGTAAGGAAAAGACCAAAATATCCCTCATTAATTTGGGTAAATTTTCCTTAACTGGATAGACGGACTTCAAACATGCATATCTCCCTCATCCAAACTTGAAATTTAGCAAACTTGGTGGTATTGGAAAGAGGATTCAAAGACCTTTCATTTGATATCTTATGGGCCACCTAACTCATCAGAAAGTTATGGTAATTTTAAGTTGACCCAAAACTCACAACTTAAGCTTAACTTGAACAAATCTTAAATTGGCTCTTTCTAAATTATTTCTTTCTAAATTTAGCTCTTTCTAAGGCCGAGGTGTTACAATATTTCACTCTTGGGAACATTCGTCCTCGAATGAGATCACTCTAAGTAGACTAAGGGTGGCAACATCTACCACCTAGCTCAAACACCCAACATGCATTTTAACACAACATAGCATATCAATTAAAATAGTGTTTTACAAAATCATTACCTTGGTTTGGAATTTCTCCGAAAGGAAAGAGATGTGGGTATCTCTTCTTCATATCCTCCTCAGCCTCCCAAGTAGCTTTCTCAACGAACTGATTCCTCTATAAGACCTTGACTGATGCTACCTCTTTCGTTCTCAAGTTGTGAACCTGACGATCAAATATCTCAACGGGGATATCCTTATAAGATATAATGTCCTTAATACCAATATTTTCAGTAGATATAATAAGTGAATGATCGTACACACACTTCTTCAACATTGAAATATAGAATATCGGGTGGACTGCTGCTAACTCTGGTGGTAGCTCCAACTCATAGGCTACATTGCCAATCCTCTTGGATATCCTGTAAGGACTAATGTACCGGGGACTTTCCCCTTCTTGCCAAACCTCATAACACCCTTCATGTGTAAAAACTTCAAATAAACCCAATCATCCATCTCAAACTCCAAGTCTCTTCTCCTAACATCAGTATATGATTTCTGATAACTTTGCGCTGTTTTCAACCTTTCTTGAATGATATTCAATTTCTCCATATCTTGATGAACTAAGTATGATCCTATCAACCTAGCTTCACAAACCTCAAACCATCCAATAGGAGATCTATATCTTCTCCCATAAAGAGCCTCATAAGGAGCCATTTGGATGTTAGAGTGATAAGTAATCATCCCAATTACCCTTGAAATCAATCACACACTCTCTTATTTAATCCTCTAAAGTTTGAATCGTGCGTTTTGCTTGACCATCAGTCTGAGGATGGAAAGTAGTACTTAAATTTACCTTCGAACCCAAACTTTCTGGAAAGACTTCTAGAATTGTGCTGTGAATTGCTCACCTCTATATGAAATGATAGACACCGGAACCCCATGAAATCTGACTACCTCTTGAATATATAATCTTGCATAATCTTCTACTGAATAGGTAGACTTTTCAACAAGAAATGGGCTGATTAAGTCATTTGATATACAATCAACCAAATCGAATCATGCTGCCTACGAGACCGCGGCAACCCAATAATGAAATCCATATTGATCATATCCCACTTCCATGCTGGAAGATCTATGTTTTGAGCCATACCACTGAGCCTTTGGTGCTCTACCTTGACTTGTTGGCAATTCGGGCACTTAGCAACGAACTTTGCAATACACCTCTTCATACTACTCCACCAATAGACTTCTCTCAAGTCATGATACATCTTTGTGGAACTAGGATGGATAGAGTATCTGCAGCTATGAGTTTCCTCCATGATCCTCTCTTGTAGTTCATCCACTTTTGGTACACACAATATTCCTTGACACCTCAATACACCATCCCCCCCTTGTTCAAAAGCAATCACTTTTTGCTTGTGAACATTTTCCTTCAATTCAAGTAAAATAGGGTCTTGGTCTTGTTTCTCTTTTACTTCGGACACTAGCAATGATTCAACCCCATTCATCACCACCACTGAAAATTTAGCAAGCTCGGTGGTGTTGGAAAGAGGATTCAAAAACCTTTTATTTGATATCTTATGGGCCACCTAACACATCATGTACTGAAACTTATGGTCATTTGAAGTTGACCCAAAACTCACAACTTAAGCTTAACTTGAACAAATCTCAAATTATCTCTTTCCAAATTAGTTCTTTCTAAATTTAGCTTTTTCTAAGGCCGAGGTGTTACAGGGTAGTCGCTCAAAATTCCATTAGTGGAGAGCCGTCTCTTCTCAAGAATAATACGTTCTCCAGCAGCCTTGATCCTGTTGAGTGTTCTTGGAGCGATTATTGGGAGAACTCAGGAAACTGGTGCTTGAGTAGAGAAGGGTTGCACCAATTTGGACCTGATGTCCATTCTTTTTCTTTCCACTACCTTTTTTGGTTTCTCACTCACACACATAGAAGAGACGAAGTGGTTTGTTATGGGCGAGGAGCTGCAAATGGTTCGTTGATTGTTATGCCCTTTGCCTTTTCAAAGGGGGAGAAGGAGTATAGTAGTCCCAATCTGAGTCGGTATTTGAAGACTCTACATGTTTTCCCTTAGTTTTAGCTATAACCTACATAATACAATCATTTAAACATCGAATCGGTGAAGGTTAGTTGATATCAAAATCAAATAAGAGCATAGTTCAAATATGTTTTGTGGCTCGACTAATGGGAAGGTGGTCTGCCTAAATAGGTTAGGCGAGCTCAGGCAAGCTCGCTGAACTAGATAGTGCATAATTTCAAAGGACTCAGGCATGATAGGCATAGTTAATTCCAACTTTGTAATTCATTGAGTTGGTTTCGGCAGGCTAAGACAAGTCCGTCGAAATTGACAGTGCAAAATGAAAAGAAACAGGCATAAAGGGCGACATCCACTCCCACTTGGCGATCCGTCGAGTGAGTTTCAATGAACTAAGACAAGACTGCCAAATGGAACAGTACCCACATGACATATTTACTCACGAATGTGAGATGAGGCTTACTTGGTGATTTGCCTAACCGCCTTGGCGAGCTAAGACAAGCCCACTAAACAGGCAATGTTCAATCCAATGCCTATTTTCTCATGTTAGTTCAACATACGCAATAATACCCAATTCCCTATCAACTTTACAATCTACCCACATACTTTTATACCTATCGGTACTCAGACTTCCCCCAAATATCACAACGTATTGCACAAATTGATGATTTACCCTTAAGAAAAGTTGTCATTCCATTTATCATTGGGTGAAATCATGTCACTGGGTAAACACTAGATAATCAGACTTCACCTATACATAATTCACTCAAGACCCAAAAAATATCAAGACTTAATTTCAAAATTTAACCAACACGACCAATTTTAGCGATTATAGACACAAGATCAAATTTCTATCTCATGGTACAGTTCAATACCAACAATGTAGTACTACCCAATGAAATTAACTAACAATATGCATCAAATGGTCTTCTACCCATACACAAAACAAAATTTTAAGCACAAATAACAAGATAGAAATTAAACACCAGCCTCCTAGAGAAGTAAACACAAGAAAATGAAGGAGGTCAGGGTTTGGGTCGACTAAATCATGCAGGATAACACACTCTAAGTACTTGAAAATTAGATAAAAGGGACCTCATGCACTGAAATATGATATTGGAAGTGGTGAAGGGAAGAAAATGATTTCAAAGATAGCAAAGGGTTTTCTTTTTGAAAATGAAAAGACTTGGCCATTTTATAACAGGCATGTTCTACATTCACGACTAACATCACAGACTGCATTTGGAGAATCCCCGAATGGAGCTGAATCTCACTGAAAAGGCATGAACAAATACCAAACCTGAAGGCCGATTTGACGAACTCGATGGAGTCCGTATAATGTACTTCAATGGATATCATTTTTTATCTTTGATCGCCTAAGTTGACAGTACACTTTTTTTTACATTTTTAGCTCAAAAGGCGGACAAGAATGAGTCCGCACAATGACTTTGGTGGATCGCTGTTATGGTTTTGGCATCGCTTATTCTGTCTTTCACAACACTAATATACCGTGTGTGTAGGGCCATTTTGTATTGAAAATAATGTTTTTGTGTTATGTTTTAAGTAAATAGGCTTTGACGCGGTTGAGTGAGATGACAACTAAAATTCTGCAGAAGTGGTCACCCACGGAGGGACCTACGAACCGTAAGTCTGCGACGGTCTGTCGATGGGTAGGTGTAGATAGGAGCATCAGGGAATACTGACCAAGTGTGGAACTACAAAGTGATCCACGAACCGTAGGTCGACCTATGGGCCATCTTGCACATCCGTCAAATGTGTTCATAGAGTTGAAGTTCCAGTACCCGATGAAAATCCTATATATGGAGCCATGGAAGAGGACCCACCTACGATCCGGGTTGCACGTCCGTCATTGATGAACTGAGAGTTGAAGGTTCCAGCCTCAACTGAAAAAGTCTAAGTATTGACCAACAAAGGGGACCTATGGACCGTAGGTCGACCCACGATCCGTAGGTCGAGTCGTCGATCAAAGCCGAGTCCTAGAAGTTTATTTCCTTATTTTGTTTCCTTTTTGTTTAGGACATGTTTTTCTATAAATAGGGTATGTCAACCTCATTTTTGGGGGTTAGACATTATTGTTTACTTTTAGTTCTTGATATCTTCTTGGGAATTAACTTGCAAACATTGGTAATTTGATTTTCGGATTTCGGTTTATAAGATTTTTTCTTTGAAATTCAGTTCGAGATTTTGAGTTTCTTCTACTCTAAATGTAAGTTCATGAATTCCTATTATCAAAACATGAATTTTGTTCTTTCTAGCATGAGTAGCTAAATCCACAACTAGGGTTGTGGGAACCATGATAAATTAACAATGTATGAATAATTAGGACCCGTTTGGCCATAGATTTTCCAAGTAATATTTTGGTGAAAATTTGGCAAATAGTGTTTGTCCATATAATTTGCCATTATTTGGCAAATATACCAAATTCCCAAATACTAGTTTTTTCTAGTATTTGGGACAAATCTCATTATTTGGGATCTTTTAAAAACTGAAATTTTACACCAAACTTTTATCTTTTACAAAAACACCCTCTATAGTAGTTGTTGCGTTGTATTACATAATTTTTTACGTGAACACCAAACTAGTGATGAAATATTCAGTTAATATGAAAGTGTTGATATGGTTGTTGATGAAAATGATGAACAATCGGCTCAGGGTAACAAAGTCATGTGTTTTGTCTACTTTACGATATATGGAACGATGCTTGTTGCACTCACTCCAAACTACCACATTGCTCTAGTGTCATGGACACTAATTATTATTTGTTGCAACGAAGATCTAATTAACTTGTAATACAAACTTATGGTTAGTTTTGATAGTTTTTAAAACTTATGGATATAAATCATATTTTTCTAAAAAAGTGAAATATGTTTCCCAAATACTATGGCCAAACACATGGTGAAATTTCACCCAAATAATATTTGCCAAGAATATTTAGAAATTTATGGCCAAACGCTAGCTAAGTAATTTTTGAATAGTGTTGATGCATGCATTGGTAATTCTTTCGCTTAGAAGTCTTTTTAACGAGTGCACGTATTAGAACTCGCCTTGTTGCTACTTGTCGGACCAAAGAGGTAGTTAATAAGAAAAGAATTATCAATAGAGATTTAGTGTGATACTATCGAATAGTGTAATGTCAATTGGTGTGAGGGTGAACACTAAGTCATACATTGATGTGATGTCTAATCTGAGGTAAAGGTAAGGGTTAGTAAAGTATACACACGTAGTCAGACCAAGGTGCAGGGTGACATTCCCTATTTGGAGGACCAATCACTTAGGGATACCTATCTTACCAACTTTGCATGTAGAACACTTGGAGAAGATTACTATTATTAGGATTACCGCATTAAGAGCTTATGGGGAACACATACACCCTGGTTTTTCTCTCATATTGATAACTCGAAGTTTGAATCTTGCTCACTTGTTACTTAAACAACAATCAGTTATTTGTTTCACAAATCCCCCCCTTTATTTACTTGTCTCGGAAATAAGTTGACTAAACGAATATAATAGTGAGTTAAGTTTAAGTCTAAATCATATTCCTCGTGGAATTGACCCCAACCTACAAGTTGGATTCTTTATTTGACAAAGATCGCATATACTTCTTTAGAAAGGTGTAATTTGAGCGTATCAAATTTTGGCGCCGCGGCCGGAGAATAAGGCTTTTGGATTAAGTTTAAGTACAGTATTGAACTTTAGTCAATTATTTCCTAATTTTATGTTTTATTTTGTTTTTGTTTTCTACAGGTTCCTACTCTAGTGTATGCCAAGTACACGGAGTCGAGGCGAACCATTGACCCCATACGATCCAGAGTTGAGCAAAACTTTGAAAAAGATGAATAATCAAGGGGTCTAAGTCAAACCAATTGGAGAGAATCTAGGTGATAGAGTTGAATTGCAGCCTCCTGGGGTTGTTAATGTGCATGCTCAGGATCATGGTGGGAATCTACTTGGAGATGCTTTGAGGGTACAAAATCCGCCAGAACCGAGGTTGCGTGATAATTACAGGGTCGACTTCAATACCGTTGAATCTGAAGGTCCTATTTTTCTCCTTCCTCTACATCCAGGTCATATATTTATGGTGACTAGCAGTCTAATGCAGATGCTTACAACAAGGGGGTTGTTTTCTGGTATGGTTTCGAAAGATCCGCATGGGCACATAGTCAAGTTGAGGAGTGTCTGCAAGAGTTTTGTGGGACGACCAGAGTTGGATATGAACGTCATAGGGTTGAGAGTCTTTCCTCTATCATTGACCGGAGATGCTGCGATATGGTTTTCTGAGCTCCGTATAACTCAATTCATACATGGGATGAATTGCACAAGGTGTTCATGGCAAAGTATTTCCCGTTGTCCAAAAATCTGAATCAAGTTGACAACTTTGTAGCACTACCTGGAGAGTCTGTGAGCAGTTCATGAGATAGATTCTCTGCATTCATAAGAAGTGTTCTGAATTACCGCATAGATGATGAGTCACTGAAAGAGTACTTCTACAGAGGTCAGGATGACAACGGTAAGGCTGTGCTTGATACTGGAGATTCATATGGTGAGTGTGCTTTTGAGGAGATCACTAAGAAATTGGAGAAGATTTCCTGAAATAATAAAGCATGGAGCACTAGGAATTCAGACACTGGAAGAAACACTTTTGCAGTTCAAGCTGCACCTAGTCAATCTGCCGATGAAATTCGTGAGGAGATGGCTTAGATAAGGACATAATTTTGGTTGGTGTTGAAGGATGTGAGCGAAGGTGTAGAAAAGGTGAATGCGATAAACTACTTGACTAGAACTCCACCACCACTAGTTGAGGAATGATACTATGAAGAGGATGCTTATTTGGTGAATGATCAGACAGGGGGTTTGCGAGCCAACTCCCAAGGTTCCAAATTGGATAATTTGTGCCAAGGTCAAGGACACCAAGGTCGGAACTATGGTAACTACAATTGAGAGGGTAACTATATCCGGGATGGGAAATACAATCGCGACAACAACTACAACTAGAACAACTATGGCAACAGAAATGAGAGAGTTGGGCATTATGATACAGAAGATGATGAAGAGGTTTGATGTGATTGATGAGAATGTGAAATAGATGCGAAACAACTTGTCTGGAATCAGTCAAAAAGTTGATGCCCATGCAGTGTCGATCAAGCAACTTGAGCAACAGATGAATCAGTTGTCCATTACAGTAAACCCACGTCATCCTGCCACACTTTCGAGCAATACCATCTAAAATCCGAAGAATGATGGGCATTGTATGGAAGTCACTACTCGAGGAGGTAAACATACCATTGATCTCCTTATGCCGTCTGAGGTTGAAATTGTGGTTGAAAGAGATGATGATGAGATCGAGGTTACTGGAGAGTCTTAGAATGCTATAGAGAAGGAAACAGAGGTGACCCAAAAAGTTATTCCCATGCCTAGAGCTCCACCACCATTCCCACAGAGATTAGTGAAGAAGACTGAAGAAGGAAAATATCACAGGTTCATTACTATGTTGAAACATCTTTCCATCAATGTTCCGTTGATAGAGGCTTTGGACCAAATGTTTGGGTATGTGAAGTTTATGAAGGATTTGGTGACCAAAAAGAGGGTCGCTAGCTTTGAGAATGATGAGAGGTTGCAACTTTGCAGTGCTATTGCTACTACGTCACTTGTGCAGAAGAAAGAGGATCTGGGTGCTTTTACTATTCCTTGTACCATTGGGTTATTGCATTTTGCGACAGCGTTGTGTGATTTGGGTGCTAGCATTAATATGATGCTATTGTCTATTTACAAGAAGTTGGGTTTAGGGGCTCCAAAATTGATTGCGATGCGACTACTCATGGCCGATAGAACTGTGAAGAAGCCCATTGGTGTTCTCCAAGATGTCCTCGTGAAAGTGGAGTCATTTATTTTTCAGAGGATTTTGTGATACTTGATTGTGAGGTTGATTTTGAGGTTACCATCATCTTAGGGAGACTATTTCTTGCTACTAGGAGCGTCTTGGTCGATATGGAGAGAGGGAAAATGAAGTTTGATTGAATAATGAAGAGGTAACTTTCAACATTTATAGGTCTATGAAGCAGGAAAGTGATCTCAAGTCAGTATTAGTGGTGAATCATATTGTGGAGCGAGTTTCTGATGTGTCTATTAAAGAGAGGTTGGGTGTTGATGAACTGACAACGGTAATGATGAACTTTGAGGGTGATGGTATTGAAGACTATGATGAATTAGTTGCCGCACTTGATAGGTTCAAATTTCGTTCCAAACCAAAGAAATTGGAGCTAGATATGAAGAATCGCGACTCTCCACCCACAAAACCGTCTGTTGAAGAGGCTAAAAAATTGGAGCTCAAGGCTCTACCATCGCATTTGAGGTATGTATTCTTGGGGAGAGATGGTACTTTACCGGTCATCATTGCGATAAATTTGAGTGAGGTACAAGTTGAGGCATTAGTTTCTGTGTTGAAGAGGTTCAAGAGGGATATTGGATGGACTATTGCGGACATTATTATGATTCCTCCTGGCATTTGTTCTCATAAAATCCAATTCATGCCGGACCACAAGCCTAGTATCAAGCACCAAAAGAGACTAAATCCACCTATGCAAGAGGTAGTGAAAAAGTAAATCATCAAGTGATTGGATGATGGAGTCATATACCCCATCGCAAATAGTAGTTGGGTCTGTCCTGTTCAGTGTGTACCGAAGAAATGTGGGATTACTGTGGTTCCTAATGCGAAAAATGATCTTGTTCCGATGCGGCTAGTGACTGGATGGAGAGTATGTATGGACTTTTAAACATTGAATGCTTGGACAGAAAATGATCACTTCCCTATGTCGTTCATGGATCAGATGATGGATCGCCTTGCTTGTAAGGGTTGGTATTGCTTTCTTGATGGTTATTCAGGAAACAATCAGATCTCTATTACTCCAGAAGACTAAGATAAAACCACCTTCACTTGCCCTTATGGGACTTTTGCCTTCAAACGGATGCCATTTGGGTTGTGTAATGTTCCAGCGACCTTCCAGCGTTGCATGATGTCAATATTTTCAAATATGGTGGAGGTCACTATTGAGATTTTTATGGATGATTTCTCTGTGGTAGGTGACTCGTTTGATGGGTGTTTGATGCATTTGGCCGAGGTACTGAAACAGTGTGAAGAGTGCAATCTTGTGCTCAATTGGGAAAAGGGCCACTTCATGGTGAAAGAGGGGATCGTTCTAGGTCATCGGATTCCTAAGAAGGGTATTGAGGTTGATAGAGCTAAAGTTGAGGTAATATAAAAACTTCCACCACCTATCTCTGTAAAAGGTGTTAGAAGTTTTCTTGGGCATGCAGGCTTTTATAGGAGGTTTATCGAGGATTTCTCCAAAATTGCACACCCATTGTGCAAATTGCCCGAAAAGGAGTGTAAGTTTGATGATTCTTGTCTGAGAGCATTTGGAGATTTGAAAGCAAAGCTAGTTTCCGAACCTATCATTATTTCACCAGATTGGGAGCAATCGTTTGAAGTGATATGTGATGTGAGTAGAGTGGCGCTTGGTGTGGTATTGGGACAGAGGTGAGAGAAGATTCTTCATCCAATTTACTATGCCAACAAAGCACTGAATGTGGATCAAAAGAACTATACAGTGACTGAACAAGAACTCCTTGATGTGGTTTTCGCATTCGAGTAATTTTGATTCTACTTTCTTGGCACTAAGGTCATAGTGCATACTGACCATTCTGCATTGAGGTATCTGATGGCTAAAAAAGATATAAAATCGAGGTTGATTAGATGGGTATTGTTGCTGAAAGAGTTTGATTTTTAGGTGAAAGATAGAAAGGGGACAGAGAATCAGGTTTCCGACCATTTGTCTAGATTGGAAGAGGAAGGTATGCTCAAGCTTGGAGATGGGGCTGAAATTAATGATTCTTTTCCAGACGAACAGGTATTGGCTGCATCTTTTGATCTTATTCCTTGGTTCACGAATTTCGTTAACTACTTGGCAAGTGATCTGGTTCCATCGTATTTGTCATTTCACCTAAGGAAAAAGTTTATGCATGATGTGAAGAAGTTCTTTTGGGATGAGACTTATTTGTTTTGTATTTGTGCTAATGGGATTATTCGTCGTTGTGTGCCCGAGGTTGAGATGATAAGTGTACTAGAGGTGTGTCATTCATCACCTGTTGGTGGGTATCATAGTGGTATTCAGACTACTCATAAAATTTTGCAGTGTGGGTATTTTTGTCCTACCATCCACCAAGATGCTCATGATTTTACCAAGTCTTGTGATCGTTGCCAAAGAGAAGGAGGAATTTCAAAGAGGCAAGAGCCTATGAATTCGATATTGGTGGTTGAGTTGTTTGATGTATGGGGCCTTGAATTTATGGGTCCATTTGTGAGTTCACATGGGATGAAGTATATTCTTGTTGCGGTTGATTATGGGTGGAAGCAATTGCGCTTTCAAACAATGAAGGGAAAAGTGTCACCGCATTCCTGAAAAAGAGTATCTTCTCCAGATTTGGTACACCTAGGGCAATTATCAGCGATGGAGGTTCGCAATTTGTAATAAGTTGTTCAAGGCGTTGCTAGAGAAATATGGAGTCGGTCACAATGTAGCCACCCCTTACCATCCGCAGTCTAGTGGGCAAGTTGAAGTGTCAAACAGAGAGATAAAATAAATCCTTGCAAAGACTATGAATGCCAATAGAACTGATTGGTCGAGGAGGCTTGATGATGCTCTATGGGCCTATCGCACCGCATTCAAGACTCCCATCGGTATTTCCCCCTACCAACTTGTATATGGGAAGTCATGCCATTTGCCGGTAGAGCTAGTGCATAAGGCAATGTGGGCGCTAAAGAAGTTGAATTTGGATTAGGGCGCCACATCGAGTCAAGAGTGAATGACATGAATGAGCTTGATGAGTTTTGCCTAAAAGCTTATGAAAGTTCAGACTTGTACAAGGAGAAGATGAAAAAGTATCATGATCAAAAGATTGAAACGCGTGAATTTACTGTTGGTGATCTGGTGCTTCTATTCAACTCAAGGTTGCACTTATTTCCTAGCAAGCTAAAGTCCAAGTGGAATGGGCCATTCAAAGTCACTCAAGTGTTTCCACATGGAGCGGTCAAGCTTGAGAACAAGGTTCAAGGTGAACATGCAAAGGATCAAAGTCTACATGGGGAAATTGGAGAGTGTGCAAGAAGTGATTGAGGTCTATTATCTTGATGAAGTCTGAGTAATCGAGAGGCATGCGTCGTGCTGCGACGTTAAATCAAGCGTTACTTGGGAGGCAACACAAGATGTACAATCTAGCCAACTATAGGTTTTTCTTTTCGATTTAGGAGTTTTCTTCTTTTATTTTAATTTCTGTAACTCTTTAGATAAGTGTTTTATTTTTGTATTAGTGTTGGCTAGATATATAATAGGGTCCATGTCTAAAAAGTGTCCAGAAAATGTAAAAAGAAAGTCCTAATGGTTGCTACGTGTGCAGGGGAAAGGCAAAATCTGCAGAAAAATAGTTGTGTAGTCGTCTATAGACCCCATCGATGGTCTGAGGGTCCATCCATGGAACGTGAATGGCGTCTGTAGACACCAGGTAAGTTTTCTAAAAATTCTAAGTGTCAAAGTGACCTACGGACCGGACCTACGGTCTATAGGTCGACCCACAGACCATAGATGGGGTCTCGTGGGTCCAAAAACTAGGGTTTGCCCGACCTGACCCGTACACCTTATAAAATAAAACCTTTCATTTTTAATTTATTCCCCACATTCAAGACTCCCTCCCAACTATTTTTAAACCCTTTATCTCCCATAATCACTCCATTTAATCACAATATCCCACAGATCAAGTCCCTATTCACTTCCCCAATTCCCAAATCATTTTTTTCTCTTCCAAATCCCTCATCTCCAATCCCCAACGATTCCACAAGTTCGGGTTGGGTTTCAAAGGGCTAGCAAAGGTCTAAAGGATTCTATTGCATCATCACACTCACACACTTAGATTACTTGAAAGATAAATGACTTCACCCTGAATTTGAATTCACTGTTCATTGTTTCTATCATGAAGTCACGAAGTTGGAACTTGACCTTAGGTTGTTAATTTCGTGTTTGAATGTTAAATTGTACGCTAAAAACACCCTTGGTATGATGGTATGTGAGTGTGTAGTTCATTAAAATTGAATAATTCAAGTTAATAGGACGAATTGGTAGTTTTGACTTAGGATTCATAGGTTTCGTTGTGATAATCTGTAAAATTCTGTGAAATTGGAAACCTAAGGATGATTAACTACCAAATTACTTGTTGAAATGCATGTGTAGGCCTAATTTGTTTGTATTTGCTGAAAGAAAAGGAATGCAAGAAATGAACCATCTAAAAACCTGGCACAGACTGACCCATGAGACCTCGTCTACGGACTGTAGGTCATTCTACAGACCGTAGGTTGAGTCCGTGGGCTAGAAGCACACAAACAATTTTGCTAAGTGTTGAACCACGGTATGGACTACGGTCCATCATTCCATCGACAGACTGTTCTGCACATCCATGTTTCCCATATCAAAGACCCAATTTTGGGTACTCTGACCTACGAAGGGGATCTATGGACCGTTGATCCCTTGACGGACCGTAGGTACCCACCGTTGGTCGGCAGTTTAGCTACTGCCTAGTTTTTTTTTACTTTTTTGTTTTGGTTCGTTTCATGTTCTAAAATTCTTCCATGTGTTTTATTGGCTTGTATTAGTACTAACTAAGCTCCCACAGGTACCATGGCTACTAAGCAAGCCCCCACTTATGTCGCGAAGGGTAAGTCCAAATTTGTAGCACCTTCTTTATAGCTGATCGATGAGGATCCAGATGTGGAGTACGTTCCACCTCCCACCAGGACTTCCCACACTGCTTCACACACTACATGAAATCGAGCAGGCATGTGATTCCCGATGTGGTCACTGCCCACCAGTCTGATGAGGAGGCCACACCGATTGAATCACCGGCTGATTACGAGTCTGCATCCGGCTCCAGCTCAAACCCCAAAGGCAGCACCGCCTCCTAGTATGAGTCTGATAGTACATATGATACCATCGTCCCCCCCATTCTGAACCTCCAACAGTTGCTATAGAGCCCAACAGGTGGTGTGTGGACGGCCAGTTCCAGATTTACTCGGATGCTCGCATGCTGAAGCACAATAGGATGGCCAAATTGGTCACATATGAGCGCCGGGTTCTCACAGGTATCCTCCACACCGCTCTCGCCATCCACGATCTTTTTTGGAGGCACATGTATGAGTGGATGGCACGTATCCCAGGATCCTATAGCGAGGAGATAGTACATGAGTTCTACGCTTCCTATGCATCCACTATTAGAGGGTCCATCTCTAAGCGGGCAAATCCCACCGCTCAGCCTCCACTTAAGGCCACACTCGTCCGGGGGTTCACTGTTGACATCTATGAGACCACTCTCCGCAGGTTCATCTATGGCCCAGACCAATCAATACAACAGAGTTTGACTATCAGATGGGTATCATTCAGAGTGGGTAATTTCAGAGGAATGCTGAGCAGCGGGAGTCACTTAATAGGTGTCTAGCATGACATCTTGCCACGGATGGAGAGCGTGCAAAGTGGGTCAGTACTCCGAGCATGGGGATTAGGAAGGCTACCCTGACTTTTGCTGCTAAATTCTTTTGGCTGCTGGTGCGGAACCGTGTGTCCCCTACTCAAGAGGACAATGTGCTCACATGGGATCGAGCGGTGATGGTTGCAGCTATGGTTGCAGGTTTGGAGATAGATTTTTCCCGCATCCTGATTGTGGTGATTCATGAGAGGGCCTTCAAGGCCGCCACTACCCTGCCATTCCCATGCCTCATTTCCTAGCTTTGCGGGGATGCTACTGTACCTATATGGCATTGTGACTGGTTGTTTCAAGCAACCAAGACTCTTGATATTGGCCTTATTCGATATGAGGACAATGTAGATGCACCTCGCAGGGAGACACATGTTAAGGTGCCACCATTGGGCGATGATCTTGTAGAAGATGTGGAGCAGATGTATGATGATGACACTGCCCCTCTAGCCATTACAACTGATGCCTAGGCTTCTCTGTCTCCAACCGCCAGTCAGGCCCCTAGCTCTTCCAGAGCCATTCATTCTTCCAGTTCCACCACCATCTCTCTAGCTCGAATACAGAAGCTAGAGGCACAGATGGCCACCCTACTTCAGCATGTGAGGCCATGGATACATCATGCTATATCAGAGTTTGAGGCGAGGGTTGAGCAGTAGATGGAGCATATGATGGACCAGAAGGTCCAGGCCATTCATCAGCGCCTGGATGCCTTTGAGTTGCGAGCCCTGGAGAGGTCGGCCTCGACCGTTGATGTGACCACCCTCAAGAAGGAGTTAGAGAGCCTCCGTGTTGATGTCGTTGTACTTCTCGCTCCCCTAGAGACTGAGGCTGAGTCTGCCCCTACAACACCGGTTGATGATGTAGTGATGAGTGCCCTATTCAGAGATGATATGCTGCCACCAGATTCTTCCCGTGCTTCTGGGAAGCGCCCTCCTTCTGGTCGTACTTCTGATGATACTGTGGCTGAGAGAGTGAGGAAGAGGGAGCGCTAGTAGACTGAGGTGGCTCGGAGGGCTTCCATAGTTGACGAAGAGATGAGACAGCAACGGGCCAGAGAGATAGGTCTGGGCCCATCTAGCGGTGTGAGCACTACTGACGGTGCTGTGAGGGTTAATGAGAGCACTACTGAGAGTGCTGGGATAGTAGATGGGAGCGTTATTGATGGCATTCCAAGTGTTGATCCAGCGAGCTCCGGGAAACCGGACCCACCCACTTCTTGAGTGGTCTTTGGCGCATAAGCACCACATGTTTGCTTCACCTGATCCTTTACTTTTTATTTTTTTGTGCATTGGGGACAATCACACTTTATTTTTTTGGAGGTGGGGTAAATGGATTGTGAGTGATAGGGTGAAGTTTGTGTAACCCAACTCATATTCCTCTCTTGGGGTTTTCTTGCCTGTGTTCTTTTCCCCTAAGAGACTATTTAATTTCAGTTGAACCGACATGTGTAGGAATGTATGTGTAGGATTAAGTAGAAAAATGAAAGCATGATGGCATAAAATGCATGAGAAAAATGTTCCCTATCCAAAAATGTTGAAATGTGCTGATCGATAGTCTTGATGAGTTGAATGTGTTGGATCTCAATGTGACATGACAAGGAACCGATTTGACTTCATGACTTAAGCTAAAACTTGAACTAGGTAATATGATAATATGATAAAGAAATAATGTGCCAAGAGTGTGAGAAAAGTTGAATGTTCAGACAGTATGTGCCAATCTAGAACTTTCCCCGTTGGTCCTGCTAAGATAATCTAGGCTAGAAGTTGGGAAGTGATCATAGGCCCTTGCTCAAATTAAGTCCACTAAAGCCTAAAATTATCCAACTAAATGAAATCAATGTTCCCTTTGATCCAAATATTTGAGCCTAAGATAGATCATTTCTTTCAATTCACCTAACTCGCCTTCCCTAAAATAATTGTTTTGGCCCCGGTCCCTCCTTGGACATGTGCACCTTGATTAAGTCCAAAATCCTAAGTTGAGGGTGGCTAATGCAAAAATTTACCTTGATCTTGGCCCTGGTCCGACATAGGATATTGTGAACCTCAACTAATGCAAAATCCATAAGTTGAGGGTGGCTATGAAAGAGAAAACCGAAAGAAAAATAGGGTATGAAAAGAGTTTTGTGTTGAAGAGATAAAAAGAAGATATAGAAGAGGATGGGACTTTGTGCAAAAAATCAAAAAGATGATAAATAAAAGTGTTGAAAGAAGTAAAGAAAAATAAAGTGAAAGAAGAAGAAGAAAGTGAAAAATAAGAGCCACAAAGTCAAAAGTCATATCCATGTTGAAAAGAGTCAAGGTAAAAAGCCAATGTAATGTCAAGGAGGGAAAAAGTCACTAAAAAATACCCAAATGTAGCACACCTGACCCTGAGCCTACGTTACAAGCTAAGAAAGTCCTATAATAATCCTAGCAACTAGTTTGGAGAGTCTAAGTAGTGAAAATAAGGGCAAGCTTATGGTATTGAGCACTAACTGTACTTGAAGTCACTTCTGAGCGTGAGTGTTGAATGAATCCTAAAACTCAAAATTCATATCTACTGTGTGAAAAAGATTTCGTTTAAAGTGAGGGAACTAGTTACATTATCGAAAAGTTAGTACCTTGGTGATTGTGAAAAAGTGTATGTTGTGGTGTCTATTGGTTGATCTTTGTCATATCTTAATCCGCATGAGTTAGCTTGTTGAGTCTAATAGAAAAGATTTGCACTAAGAAGATGGGATAGATTGAAATGGCCATGTGATTGCTGAGTTTGTATGTCTGCTTCTACACAAGTGTTGTTTAGAGTGTTAGTGTGTTGCTTGAGGACAAACAACAAGTTTAAGTTTAGGGTGTTGATATACCGTGACTTTACGGTATTTTTGATATATTTCACTTAAGAGTTGTGTGTGTCTAGGGCCATTTTGTATTGGAAATAATGTTTTTTTGTGTTATGTTTGCAGGAAATAGGCTTTGACGCGGTTGAGTGAGATGACAACTGAAATTATGTAGAAGTGGCCACACACGGAGGAACCTACAGACTGTAGGTCCTACAACGGTCTGTCGATGGGTAGGCATAGATAGGAGCATTAGGGAATTCTGACCAAGTGTGGAACTACGTAGTGATCCATGGACCGTAGGTCGACCTATGGGTCGTCCTGCACATCTGTCGAATGTGTTCAGAGAGATGAAGTTCCAGTACCTGATGAAAATCCTAAGTATGAAGCCACGTAAGAGGAACCATGGACCATAGGTCAACCTACGGTCCAGCCTCTGCTAAAAAACTCTAAATGTTGACCAACGGAGGGGACCTACGGATCGTAGGTCGAGTCGTCGATCAAAGCCGCATCCTAGAAGTTTATTTCCTTATTTTGTTTCTGACATATTTTTCTATAAATAGTGTATGTAAACCTCATTTTTGGGGGTTAGACATTATTGTTTACTTTTAGTTCTTGATATTTTCTTGGGAATTAACTTGCAATTTTTGGCAATTTGATTTCTGGATTTTGGTTTATAAGATTTTTGCTTTGAAATTCAGTTCGAGATTTTGTGTTTCTTCTACTCTAAACGTAATTTCATGAATTCTTATTATCAAAACATGAATTGTGTTCTTTCTAGAATGAGTAGCTAAATCCACAACTAGGGTTGTGGGAACCATGAGCAATTAACAACGTATTAATAATAACTAAGTAACTCTTGAATAGTGTTGATGCATGCATTGGTAATTCTTTCGCTTAGAAGTCTTTTTAACAAGTGCACGCGTTAGAATTCGCCTTGTTGCTACTTCCTGGACCAAGGAGGCAGTTAATAAGCAAATAATTTTTAACAAAGATTTAGTGTGATACTATCTAATAGTCTAATGTCAATTGGTGCGAGGGTGAAAACTAAGACATATATACATTGATGTGATGTCTAATCTGAGGTTAAAGTAAGGGTTAGTAAAGTATACACATGTAGCCGGACCAAGATGTGGGGTGACATTCCCTATTTGGAGGACCAATCACTTAGGGATACCTATCTTACCAACTTTGCATGTAGAACACTAGGAGAGGATTACTATTATTAGGATTACAACGTTAAGAGCTTATGGGGAACACAGACACCCTAGTTTCTCTCTCATATTGATAACTCGAAGTTTGAATCTTGATCACTTGTTACTTAAACAACAATCAGTTATTTGTTTCACAAATCCCCTCCTTTATTTACTTTCTCAGAAATAAGTTGACTAAACGAATGTAATAGTGAGTTAAGTTTAAGTTTGAACCATATTCCTCATGGGACCGACCCGACCCCAACCTACAAGTTGGGTTCTTTATTTGACAACAATCGCTTATATTTCTTTAGGGAGGTGTAATTTGAGTGTATCAAACACGTTGACTTCCTTTCAACCTGCACTCACAACACACATTATTGAAAGTAATAAAACAAAAGTGAAGACTTGGGATGCCTCCCAAGAAATGTCTTATTTAACGTCGTGGCACGATATAGTTCTCAATTCTTTAATATTCATTTTTGGGATTTGGGATGGTGTCACTAGGCAATGTTCCCTTTTTACCTTGGATTGAGATGGGTGGATATCTGCCTCATTTGAGTCTCCAGCTATTTGATAGACATCGAAAAAGAGGTCACCATTGAGATAAGGTGGAGAAGTCATTTTTAAATTCTTTCAACACCTTAGGGACCCTTCAACCTTGTTGAAGATCCTTGTAAGTATATCCTCAGTTCAGTTTCCTTCTAGACCAATTGGTTCCTTTGGTTGTGGACGATCATGGGGAGGAATGTACCTACCTTTTCAGCCTCCATGTCTCTCCAATCTTTCCAACCACTATCTCTTTCCTTGTTCTAACCTTGGTTCCCACCTTGTCTTCAGTAGTTTGAATGAGAACTCCCCATTTGGTTTCCCAAATATTGAACTTTTTCATTATATAATGCCTCAAATTCTTCATCCTCCAGGCACAACCCACTACTTATTCAAATCGTATTCACTGATTTTAATCCACCTCTAATGACTTGTTTGGACAACAAATTGATTTGAGTCGTCATACTGGTCATGTTTTCATCTCGCTCAAGCTCTTTCTCAATTTGTTCCTTACACATGCTGAGTTCTAAAGAAGACACTTGGTCCTTTCTAGTATGTCATGCTTAGTTCACTTTGGTCATGTCATCCAGCAACAACAATGCTACCTTATATAGTTGTCGCATCAGCCCACCTTGGGCAAGTTGATCAGCCACACCTTTGTTGATTGAATCAAGACTACAATAGAAGTATTGCAGTAGAAAATGATCCTGGACACCATGTGTTGGACATTGCAAAATTAATTTCCAGAATCGCAACCATGGCTCATGTAGAGGTTCCTCTCTAATTCTTTTGAAATTTTGGATTTGGTTCCTAAGTTTTACCATCTTTGAGGGAGGGAAAGAATCTCTCTAAGAAGGCTTCAATCAACTCCTCCTATGAAGTGATATAATCATTTGGTAATTTCGCCAACCATCTAGTATCTTTACATGTCAAAGAGAACGAGAATAACCGCAACCTTATAGACTCTTGTGAGATATTTTTGAACACAAACGTCCCACACACATCCACAAAATTCCTAAGGTGTTCATGGGAGTCTTCATGAGCTAAACCCCCAAGCATTCCTCTTAGTTGGAGCAATTGTAGAATTGTTCCAGTTACATGAAAATTTACCCTCCCTGCTATGGGAGGTAATCAGATGGCTCTCGTGGTTTGAATAACATTCATGTGCATGTCACTCAAAACACTTATATTGTCGTTTTGACCATAGTGACTCATGTTTGTAGACTTGCAAATTAGCAAACAACAACACCAAGTAACAGTTTCACTACAACTAAACAAATTTTCAAACTAATTTCTCAAATGAAATTCTCAACCATCATTCCCCGGTAGCGGCGCCATTTTTTATAACACTTAAACTATTCTTCAAAACAAATAAAAAGAGTAAGCGATCATCGTTAATAAAAATACCCAACTAAGATTCGGGGTCAAATCCCACAGAGAATGATATAGCACTGAGAATTCTATCTAGAGATTTGGAATGTAATTTATTAATTTATAGTAATAAGAACAAGTAGGTGGATGATTCCACCAAATTTAAGAAAAGGGTTTGGTTATCAATAATCACAATTAAACTAGAATTTCAGAAAATCAAATAAGTAGCAAAAAATCTAGGGGTGCGGGGATTGGAAATCGATATCATATAGGGGTAATTATGTTGCTCTATAGTGATGAACATTCAGGGATATGCTGGGTCATCTTCAATGACACTAATCTTGTTTCGATCTCATAGTATCAATTCATAGAATATCCTTTGGGTCTCATCTATGTGCAAAACTAAACAACCCAATACCTTACTGTCTTCTCTCTTTTGATGCGGAAATAGGGCAATTAGATTCGACCCATAATCTTTTTTTCAAGCAAATTACAAACATCAAACCTAAATTTCTTGTATCAAACTAATTATCCAATCCAATTAATCTTTTCCAAGCATCATTAAGAGATCGGAAGTAGGAATTAAATTTGCAACCTTAACCCAAAAATTAACCCCATTCTAATTAGCCCAAATCCATGTCTGAACAGTGACAAAACAGAGCATAACACAATACCCACTACATTAAATCAACACCCAACCCCATAAATATACCTAGATCATCTTGGGGTTTTAGCCACCCATCACAAAGTACAAAGAAATTATACCTTGAATGAAAGCAGTCATGGGTAACATGAAATTAGCAATTACAAGCAATACCCACTTTGAATTTCAACTTCAAATTGTCAATTTCAAGAGCAAAAGTTGAAAAATTCCAAAAACTAAAATTGTTCTTCACAAAGTGAAAGTGTTTCTCTCTCTAAACTATTCAGAACTTTCTCACTATTTTTCTTCTCTTCCTTACTTCATCTTTCTCTCTCCTTTGGGCTATTTATAGTTCCCCAAAATTTGGCCCAAAACTCAATGCATGACCCATTAGGCGATGTTAGTCGGGATCGCCAATCACATAAGGTGAATCGCCAACCACTCCTTAGCTAACCTTTCTCTTGCTTTAGGCTTTAGGTTTTTGAACCTCAGTTGGCGAGCTCGTTCTAGTCCACCTTTCACATTCAGCGTATTACTGAGTACCCTTGTGTTTACATTTCCAGCCTTTAATTTTTCTCCAAGTACTGTCACTTTCGGCAATGGTCACCTTGTTCTCCATTTGCATTTGGTGACTCGTTGTTTCCCTTATAGTTCACCAACCGATCTGATATAATAGAGACCGACACACCATGAAGATGAACCAACTTACGAACGTAGATACTGGCCAACCTCTCGGTGCTGAATGAAGACTAAACAAGGATGAAGTGTCCTGAGTTGGTCAATCAATCAACGATGACCCAAATTTTGTCAATGCCTCAAGCAAGCCTGCCACAAAGTCCATAGTGATGCAATCCCACTTCCAATCTAGAATGGGTAATCTCTGGAACTCACCACCGGATCTCAAGTGCTCAGACTTCACCTGTTGGCAACTCAGGCAATGTGACATAGTGTACAATATCTCTCCTCCTGTCACCCCTCAATAATGCTTCCTCAAGTCAAGATACATCTTCGCGGTGCCTGGATAGATAAATCATTTAGAATCATGGGCCTCAAAAGTCTCAGCGGGATCAAACCCCCAACTCTCGAAACATAATTATGACCTACGAACCTCAAAACCCCATTTGAATCCAAGGTAACCTGCCTGACATCACCTGCTAACACTCGATCTTGAAGTGACACCAAGGCCTCATCCTCAAACTGACGGTTACGAACCTGATCAAGTAGTGAGTACTGAACTCCCACAAAGGCTAAAACATGCTTAGAATCTGGAACATCAAACCACACCATCTAATTAGCTAATGACTAAATGTCCCAAGCTAAAGGCCACTCCACAGTAGACATGAACACTTGACTACCCATACTCACTGCCTTTCGACTCAAGGCGTCCGATACCATATTCAACTTGCTCGAATGGTGGAGAATAGAGAGGTCGCAGTCCTTCAGAAACTCAATCTAGTGACGCTGCCTCAAATTAAGGTCCTTCTAGCTCATGATGTACTAAAGACTCATGTGATCAGTGTATATTTCACAACAAACTCCAGACACGTAGTTCCTCCAGATCTTAAGCACAAAACTACCACGGCTAACTCCAAGTCATGATTGCGCTCATGTAGCCTAAGCTTCCTTGACGCATAAGCAATAACCCGGCCTTGCTACATCAATATACAACCCAAACCAATGCCGAATGTGTCACAATAGACCGTGAAGCCCTCACTCTCAACTGGAAGAGTCAATACGTGAGTAGTAGTCAACAAGTTCTTGAGCTACCAAAAGCTCAACTCACACTCCTCAGAACACTCCAAAGGAATATTAAGGTGAGTTAACCGGATAGAAGTGCTACAATAGTGGAGAAGCCCTCCATAAATCATCTGTAGTAGCCTGCTTATTTGACGAAGCTCCAAACCTTAGCAACTGAAGTGTGGGCCTATCCCAATCACCAATACCTCAATCTTTGCAGAATATATTGTGATGCCATCCTTGGACACCACATGCCCCAAGAATGATAAGGTAGCAGTCTTAGAGAAGTAATCTAAAACTGCATGGTAGTGGGATAACCAGTCCATGCCCAAAATCACATCAAAATCAAGCATGTCTAATATTATAAGGTCACCCTAGGTGTCACGCCCCTGGATAGTAACTAAGAAAGATCAAAACACCTGATCTACTACTAAAGAATCACCCACGGGGGTCGACACACACAATGACGCCACCATAGGCTCAGACTTATTCTCATACGAGAAGCCTAATACATAGACGCATATCAATAGGTAGAGCCTGGATCAAATAAGGTCGAGCTGGGCTGATGGCATAAAAGAATCATACATGTGTTCACATTGTCTGATGCCTTATCGACTACCTTTTCTGGAGCTGTATAGAAATGGCCCTGGTCGCCTCTTTCCTGGTCATTAGTCCTACCACCTGACCTGCCTCCTCGGGGACCACTCTGAATACTCTAATGTTCACCATAATGGTCTTGACCCTGAATAAGAAACCCTAGTTGGAGGTGCTGTTGGTGGAGATGCATGTGAAGAAGGAGCAATCCCCCTACGCATGGGACAATCTCTGGACCAATGATGAAGCTCCCCACAGTTAAATCAACCCGAAAATGATATGCCCCCAGAAGAATAGTCACCATGTACTGAAGCACTAGATTGGGAACCATGGCTCTGACTGGAGCCAACCTTACTCCGGTTGTACCAGTCACCCTTCGAAGCCTATAACGAAGCCTGACAAGGCTGACTAGGTTTACCCTGCTAAAACCACTGTCTAGGCCTATCATAGGAGTCCCACTACCTTGTATGAGACCCGTTATAGTTGCCCTCATCCTTAGCCAAATTGTATTGCCCCCTTGGGCCTTACAACAGAGCTACTCAATAGTGCATGCGTGATCAACAACATCTAGGAAAGAATAACCCATAAAGACCATGGACTTAGCCTCAATATGTAGTTAAAGCCTAAATCCAAAAACAAAACACCAAACTCTCTCCTCCCCAGTTGGTAGAATCATGGTAGCATGATAGAAGAGCTTGTGAAATCTTACCCCGTACTCAGACACGGGCATAGAACCTTGCTACCTGGAGAACTGATCCCTGAGGTGATCTCTAACACTGTGAGAAATAAACCTGGCGAAGAAGGCCTCAACATACTTGGTCCAGGTGACCATAGGAGACCCAATTATCCTGGTCTCAATAAAGGTAGGCCACCACTGTCTGGCTGGACCTAGTTGATAAGCAATGAAGTGAACTCCTCTCGAATTAACCAAACCCAATTTATACATCCATTCATGACAAGTAGTGAGAAACTCGTGGGCATCCTCACCCACAACCCTAAAATACCTCAGAGGTGAAAGCCTTATGAACACTGCGAGCATCTTTTGTTCCTCTAATGGAATAGCTCCGACTGTAATCACTGGCTAGGCACCCCGGATGGTACTTGGGCCTGAGGTGCCTCCGTTGTAGGCTCATCATGTTGATCTATTGCTAGTTTAGGTGCCTATATAGGTGTAGGTGTTGGTACATGTTTTGGGGCTTGTTGCATGGTTCTAAACACAACAAGAGTTGAGTAATAACTTCTTGGAGATCTTGAGCCATAGCTGGTCCAGGTGGTGGCTAAGCTGGTTCTGGCCCCACCGGCTGCTCTAGAACATGGGCTGCTAGAGGATTCGATATGGGCTCTAGACCATCTCTCTAACCGAGGGTGATGTAGCACCTATACCAGGAAAGGAAGGTTGACCCCTACCTCGAGCCGCTTCACGATGCGTATCATCTTACGAAAAGAGTGAAGCAAGTGAGATTCCAAGAAATCAATAAAACACATGCTGCACTAAAGCTATAAAAAAGAGAAGAATTGCTAAGGACACCTTGTAGCCTCACAAATATAGGACACAGACGTCTCCAAAGCGATCTGTATGAATCTACTAGGCATTAATTCTGTACAAGTGACACAGGTGAACCTGGGGCTCTAATACCAACTTGTCACGGCACGACTTTTGGAGTCATGATGGCATCTACTATAACCCACCAGTAGGTAAGCCAACTCATAACCAGAATGACAAATGATGAGTACAATGGTAGAGCTAACTAGAAAGTAACACCAATAATAAGAAAATATAGAAACAAAAGCAAACGAAAACTATATATAATGGAAATCCTCCCAAAACCTGGAAGTCACGAGTACAGAGCTGTCTCATATTACCAGTACAAGTCCCAAATGTAGATCACAAAAAGTCATCTCAAAGGTAATAGACTAGCTAAAATATATACAGAAGGAGACATGCTACTCTAGAACGCCAAGTGCTCATCCTCTTCTCTGAAATCCACAAGCTACAAAAGATGGCAATAACAATCATCATTGGTAGCTGGTACTAGAACCTGCATCACGAGAATGATGTAGAGTGTAGCACAAGTACCAAAATGAAGGTATTCCGTAGGAACCATAGGTTGGCTGAGCAAGAAAGGTAAAGACAATCAGAAAGGATAGAATTTGGACACACAAAGATCAAAATGGATATGAAAAAAGCACATGAGCATACCAAAAGTAAATCAAAGTACAACTAAACTTAACCTAACTGGGTTGCATAATCCAGAAGGTACACTCACGTTTAAGTTTAAATAAAACCTCAACGGGCCCCATAATCCCGATAGGTGCACAGAATAGCTAAGTCTATAGGAGAGAAGTGAGTCCAAACTAGAACTCACAAGAGTACGCTAGGCCTCAAACCCCAAGTGATAGCCTCTAACTAGAGGTGACAACCTTGAACCGTAAAACATCAATCTCGGAGTAGAAATATGGCATCAAACTGTGAATGTTAACTTCAAACTAGAGATAACGGCCTTGAACTGTGATCATCGTCCTTGAACAAAAAATAATCATAGTGTCCAGTCAACTTCCAGCCCAGCTAGCAAGAGTGACAAAAGGCATGTCGACTGCAAAGTGGACTCTAATATCAAGATCAAGTCATCGTGGAATGATGTCTACCCATAAGCATCCACAAGAGGCTCCAAGCCTAAAACAACCACATCTCAAATCTTCCTGAGATGCATCCCTTGCGGTAACCCATCGAAGCTGTAGATATAGGGAAAAAAAGAAGAAGGTCCACAAAGCTGTGCAAATGCCTAAACTAAGGTTCATTCTATCAGACCAAAGTCTGCTATGCCAGTCTACAAGAACCTAGTCCATACGGAATGACATTAAAGACATACAAAAGTTACAAGGTTGTGGGTCTAAGGTAACACTATTCTATCCTTGACTAAGGCCAAACATGCTTCACAAACCAGTAATCACACAACATGCTGAAACACACATACAATCCCAACTAACATGGTACTAACCTCGAAAAAGTGTCTGTCTACCCTAAAACATGGTATCTAAGAGGAGAAAGTAAGAATAACTAGGTACCCACCCACGATACATATCAATCATCATGAATTCACACATTCATGCTCAATCCATACAAAAAGGAAGTCGTAGCCTACCTGTAGGCCGATTGCGCATGTTCCATATCATAAGGCTAGAGCTTTTCCTTTGCTAAGGGCTTAGGAATTCTGCCGCAATATCTAGAATATGATCACAATGTTAGTACAATCATTTAGACACCAAAATCACATAAAATAGGGATATACCTCTTTTATAGTAAAAAATGAATCATGGGATCTGTGTTAGAATTTCTAGAAATAACTTCGTCAGGAGGTGTTAAACTATGTCTCGAGCTTCTGTTCAAAATTGAACACAAATCGAGGCCTAAGGTAGCCAACACAAAAACTAGCAAATAAAACTTAAATTAAGTTCAAACAAGCTTTGGGGTAGCATTTTCTACACAAAAGTTACCACAAATGGAGGTTTCTCAACACAATTTAAACACCAATCCATGTAGCAACATTCCAAAGAACACACAAGACTTCAAATCACCAAAATCGGACTAAAAAAAAGAGAAATCACCAAACCACTCTTTGGAACCAAGGCTAGTCGCGACATGGTCTTAATATAATGGCTAGGTGGTTGGCTGGCCCATGAGAATGCGGAAGGACAACGCCAATACGCGTGCCAGGCCAGATGCGTATCGTGAATGTGACAACCTTTGTGCGAATGCACAAGCCAGGCCTACCTTCCACAAACATGGCTCCAAGGCGCAAATGTACACACTAGGGTGCCAATATTTCATGAACACGAGCCTAGGTGTGTGAACGTTGGGCATTCCCTAAGAGGCACTAGCTAGCAGCTGATGTGCTAAGGCATCAAAACTCTGATGAGGTGCCCGAGACTCGTTTGAAACCTTGTGCACATGAACAAAATATGCTACCCTATTAAATTTAGCATTCTGAACTTAACGGAAACATCGAAACTTCCATCTAAGGTCGTTTCACCGAAAAGTGGTGTGCCCACCCATTTCATTTTAAGCCAAAACCCAAAAGGTTCTCGAAATTTACCTGGAGGCCTCGAGATCTAAGTGAAGGGTCATTCTAGATCAAACTCAATATTTTGGATCTTACCACACCAACAAAATTCTCATCCGATCTCATTTACTCAGAAAGTTGACTAAAGTCAAACTTAGGACTTAACTTGAAAGTTAAAACACATATTCTGATAGACTCACACTAAAAGACTCGAGAAACATGCCGCTTATGCTGTCAGCTTAGAATCACCCTTTTGGAGATGATGGAATTGTCGAAATTGGATTTTGAGGTCATCTTCCTGATCATTTGATAAAAAATAACTGTTCAAGGTTCAAAATCTC
Source organism: Solanum piurae (assembly GCA_029582685.1). Classification (NCBI taxonomy): domain Eukaryota; kingdom Viridiplantae; phylum Streptophyta; class Magnoliopsida; order Solanales; family Solanaceae; genus Solanum; species Solanum piurae. The sequence goes on along the minus strand of JAJOOO010003190.1, from coordinate 3,452 downwards.
CAAAACACTAAAACTCGTACAAAAAGTAAACGAATAATTTGGTGAATGAACTGTCAGTCACATCAAGTTATAGATTACTTAAGGTCACTACAAGAAAGCTCTAAATGATGAACATGAGGCATAAACACATAAATGACATGGAGGTCATCACAGGAAGTTGGCTTTTTTAGGTAAATTTCATTCGAAAAGGGATGCTTGTATCTTTAATTTGAAGCATTTATGCATGCCTTCATTTGGGCTATTCTAGGCATCAAATTTTGTCCCATATTGGGACACAAGCTGTGTAAGGCATTATGGACCTTTTGACATAATCAATTTTGATATTTCTGACATGGGTTCCATATTCTCATTTTGATTCAATTTTGGGCTTATTTTCAATTATTGCTAATTTAATGTCTAAATGGTTATAATGATGTTGTGATTGATAATTTGTTAGCGTGGAGGTATTTGAAGGCATGTTAGAAGAGGATAGGTCTTGTGTGTGATTGGCTTCGAGGTAGGCTATGATCTACTTTCTTGATTGGGCTTCTTAGATAATACTTAGTATAAATTACATGTGATTTTGGATTTTATTTGCTGGGTATTTAGCTCTCATCTTTTTACTCTATCTTTTCTTGACTGTGTAGGAGATTTGAACCTTTTATGGGTGTCATGATCCTTAGTTAGGCTTCTAGCCTCATTTGTGGTGTAGATGGTTATGTTTATAATTGTTAGGATTGATATTTGTGGCCTTAGGCTAGGTTTGGACCTTAGACTCTACATATTGTGTTTTCTCGTCCTTGTAGTTATGAATTACTCCCGGTAGGACTTGTGTGGCTTGCCGTAGCCGCAAGTTGGCACTAGGTGTGTTTAGTCATAGACTGGAGCAGTATGATTGGAGTAAGGTACCATCTTTGAGTTATTTCTCCCCCTTTTATTGATTCAGAAGCTCTTTTTGATCCCTTCACTTGTTGTTTAGCGGTATGCCTAATGTATATTTATTGAGCTTTTATTATTATTGTTGGACCCTAGGTTGTGTTTAAGGACTAGTTAGATCCCAGGTTAGTACTCTTTTCCTTGGTAGTGTGGTTTGGTTGGACTTATTTTTAATTGATTGTGAATGTATTATTTGAATGATGGTGATGACATGCATTGTATTGGTTGTTCACTCTCACATGTTTTGTAGTACAATCCAGCTCATGCATTGGTACATCTTTATCATTTATGGAGAAATACTATTTTAACTTAGCTTTTATTCTAAAATGTTTTTTATGGGAGTCGTACCACCTAGATAACTTGATTACTAATTTTGAAATTTTTGAGGCGTCAATGAGTTACTCCCTTTTTACTTGAGATATTAGAGGCATCTGGGATGTGCTCAGTTTTTACTTGACTAGAAGATGCCTCGACGCCTTTTCTTGCATGATTTTGACTACTCATGATCCTCTATGAAGTTGATCAAACTTTTGGCTACGGCCAGACACCTCTGGGAGTTTCATCCGCGGTGAGAGGTTCTGGCTGTATACTCTCTAGTTGGGTGACCCCTATTGATTGACCATTACCTATAGGGATTTTACTCTTTAGCTAGGTAGCTTGACGCCCTTGGGAGTTTACTCTTTAGATGGGAGGCCCTTACTAACGCCCATGAGAGTTTACTTTTTACCTTGGCAGCCCTTATTGGTTACCAATGGTTACAAATTGTTACTGATGGTCCTACTGCATACTCTACATTCATATGCATTATCTATCACTAGTATACTTGTTTGTTGATTGCACCCTTTGTTTATTGGGGCCAGTTGGGTAATGTATGTTGTTTGTACCTTCCAGGCTTATGGGGTCCAATTAGGTGATTCTTTGACTATATTATGTTCTCTGTTATTGATTATCTGATAGTTGATAGGCTTTGGTTTTAGAATTATGGTTGTGAGTCCTCCTAATCCTGGGTATTTCACTTTGTATCTTAGTTGCTTGTGAATAGGTTGTTGGCTTGCGTTCCAGGTTCGTTCTTGACTCGACTTCTTATCCCTTGTATCTTGTTTTTGTTCCTTATTTGTTGTCTACTATTATCTCTTTTTTAGTTACCAATGTTATGCTTTCCTTATTACTTGTTATTTATGCTTGTGTTATATTTTGAGAACCTCCAACTGATGCCTATTGAGTACCATTTTTGGCTATCATACTACACTTCCTTTCCCTGTAGATCATAGTTTGAGCTATCACCATTGATTTAGAGTCATGCAGAGCAGCTTGGAGTTCGAAGACTAGGGTGAGCTCTTGGCGTGGTCAGTTTTTGTCTACACTTAGTTTTTATATTGTATTGAGATACAAACTGTATTTACTTTGTATATGTAAACACCTCGTACTCTTATTTTGATTAGATGCTCGATTATTGACTGATGTTAGGTCTTGAGATGGTTCCTTGTTTTGCATTTCTATTGATTACCATTTCTTCGCTTCATTATAAGTTTTATGCTTCTTGTAATTGACTTCCGCTTGGTAGTTTTTTTCTTATGGTTCTGGGCTAAGCGGTAGGTTTACTTACTGGTGGGATGTAGTGGGTGTCATCATGACCTGAGAATGTCACGACCCAGGGGTATACCCTAGATGTAACATGGAACATAGAACCTCGAAGGACTCAACGTAAGCCACTTAGCATATCATAACATAAAACAATAGAAATGATGCGGAAATTTTAGAACTTTTTTCAATACAATCGAAGTCTTTATAAAAGCAAGCGGAAGTCTATAACACTTTGTCTCAAACCATCTAAAACAACTTTGAATAACTATTGGGACGCAGCCCATATAAAAGTTTAAAACATAAAAATGAAAGACATAAAGGAAATGTGATCAGATCCTCAATGCTATGAGGACTCACCAAGTCTTAAGCTCTTTGCTTCTACTAAGAACCTATCCTCGGAGATAGAACTCCAAATCTCTGAACCCTACATTTGATGAGAATGTAGGCACGAGTATGCGTTAGTACAAAATGTACTAAATATGATAGCTAGCATAACATCATAAGAGCATAACATAAGCGTTAGTCAACATATGCGTTAGTCAACATAAGATAAATGTCATAATCATAAGAGATGCTTTATAAAACATAAACTATAAGCATAAGAGACAATAACATAGTCATAAGAATAATCTCCAACATAGGCATCATATAAGCATTAGTCAACCCTTTGTCCGTCATATCATAAGAGAACTACTTCTCATGTAGCCTCAAAGCATTCTTGTGCAATGCATGATGAGACCCCATAATCCCACCCATACTAAGTATCACTTTTAGGTCATCATAATCATACTTACTATCTTTGGATCTCATCCTTAGCTTATTTCTCATAGACAAGGGAATCTCTCACCTTTAGTCAATCATAACAAGGAAGGCAACTATAGAACAATCCTACCACAACATACATCATATAAGAGAAACACTTTCTAGGTAACCTTTAGTCATACTTGTGCGAT
>JAJOOO010003189.1:0-33441 GCA_029582685.1 Solanum piurae | reverse complement strand
CGTGGCGGGCGAGTGTGTACAAACACAACCAACTTGGGTGGCTGAACGTGCCACATCAGCACAAAAGGTGCACAAAAATACAAAAAAAATGAGTTTAGGGGGGTAATAGGACCCTAGTTAAGTTTAGGTGTGTCTCTGGGATTTCGGTCATAGTCTAGGGGGGTACTTATGCATTATCCCTTAAAAAATGCTCTGTGGATTTAAAAATACCCCACCTTCCACCATACCCATCCGACCCAATTGGAAACAAAAAAAACCCCATCCACTAAAATTAACTTCACCCATTTCATTTCATTGTTTCCACCTCAACAGAAACATAAATAATTTTTTTTGTTAGGATCCGATGAGCTCTAATCAAAAGCCTCATCTTTTCCATCCTTATTTCTGTAAAACCCCATCATTTCCATCCTTGTTTTTGTCTCATAAATTACCATTGGCTTCAATGGTGAAAATGCCATGTGGTTTTTAAAATACCCACCTTCCACCATACCCACCCAACCCAATTGGAAACAAAAAAAACCCCATCCACTCAAATTAACGTCACCCATTTCATTTCATTGTTTCCAACTCAACATAAACAAAAATAAAAAAATTTGTTAGGATCCGATGAGCTCTAATCAAAAGCCTCATATTTTCCATCCTTATTTTTGTAAAACCCCATCGTTTCCATCCTTGTTTCTGTCTCATAAATTACCATTGGCTTCAATGGTGTCGTCTTCATTCCCGATCTCAGGATCATAGAGCTAACAAATAATTTTATTTTTATTTATGTTGAGGTGAAAACGATGAAATGAAATGGGTGAAGTTAATTTGAGTGGGTGGGTTTTTTTTTGTTTCCAATTGGGTCGAGTGGGTATGGTGGAAGGTGGTATTTTAAAAGCCACATGGCATTTTCTTAAATTAAAGCCAAAAAAAATAAAAATTTAATTTATTAAATATTAATTTGTTAAGTAAAGGGGCATATATTAGTCATTTCTATAACGACAAGGGTATATATGAGCCACTTTTTAAACGGAGGGTATATCAGCTCCAAATCATGAAGTTTGGGGGTAAATCGGGACCTTTTCCCTAATATGTATTGGTGAAATAATTAGTTAGTTGATAGAATTCATGTCTCAATATTAGAGATTGATGATACACCTTTTTTATGAGAAACTTATAAGTTTTCATGTATAAACCCGACCGATAGATTTATGAATCTGGCTCATGAAATAAGTTAAGTATTGCTCTAAATGAAATTAATCATCGAATTAAATTCAGCAGTAATTTAATTTATTGATTAGTATCTGTAATCTTAACATAGGGAATTACATAAGTGTTTAATGGTGAATTTTAAATTATAAATAGAGGAGTGCAATTACAAATTTCTAGTGGAATGATTTGTAATTTATTGTGATAAGAATAATTCAAATTAATTAGTTGGAATTATTTCCATAATAGGAAGCATCAGTAATTAATTACGTGGTCCCTCAGTGCCCAAATTAACTAAAACTCATAATCTTATTTTCTAGTAAAAAGAAAAAAAGAAGTGTGTTTCTGGTTGAAAAAAAACACGTGTTTCTGGTTGAAAAAAAACACGTGTTTCTTGTTTTTTCTCGAAAGAAAAGGAATCCTCTTTGGACTTGGAATAAATATCTATAAGTAGAGATTCTTCTAACCTAGAAAATAAAAGATTCAGTTATCTATACGATACTTACCCACTCATGTATTGAAATAGTTAAATTGTTAATTAGGATCACTGTAGAAGACCATAGAGCTGGAGTTTGATTTGCTTCAAGATATTTGCACACGATTCAAGAGGTAATCCTGAGTTAATTTTCAACATACTTTGTATGTGTTACGTATTTGTGATTGTTGTCTATATTCATGAAAGATGTATGATTCTGGAATTCTTCCGTTGTATATGTTATTTTCTAACAATTGGTATCAGAGCCATACTTGCATATATCTTTATAGATTACCTAAAAAATGTGTATGTGAAATTGTATGTACGAATCGTGATTGATAATTTTTATCGCGAAGAGAATTAAAACACATGAAACTTGAAGTTGTTTAATTTGTTGGCTAAAGTGCATATGGTATTCTGGCAATATGTGAATTCGTTGGTAAAAGCTATGGTCAATCTACATTGATTAATTTTAAAAGATTATTGTGATTGCATATTAGTTCTGACGACGGCGACTCGGTGGGATTTTTTATTTTCTGACCTTGTATATGTGTTGTTTTCTTAATTATAAATCAATGGAATCTTTTGTTAGAAAAAAGATTTTTAATTTTGTATTAAACAAAACAAAATATTGTATGCCGTAGCTTTCTTGTTCACGTGAATACCGTAAAGAACTTTATGGAAAAGTGTTTTTTGTTGTACTGCTTGATGTTTATAATTTTATAATGGCAGTGACCAAGTTTTTTTTGCAATTGTTAATTGTAGTTGGTTTTATTAAATAAATAATTTATTAGATTATATAATAAAAGAACTGAAACTTCATGTTGCAATTTTATTTTCTGGAAAATTTTGTATAAAATTTTGAAAAAAACAATGGTGATGAGGATTCTTTCTGTTAATTATCAACATTAAATAGTAATGAAGTATTGAGTTTATGTGTTGGCTTTGACCTTCTTCCCTATCGAATGAATTTAATACAAGTCATTACGTATTTAATTGCTAGTTTGATAATTTGTATTAACTCTCCTAAACTGAGTAATATATGATTGGATCAATGTAACTAGGGTTTGATTTTCACTTGACTTAAATTAACAGTAGACTCTCTATCTGAGTTAGGTCTGTATAAGTTTATGGAGTGAATAATCAGTCATTATATATGTATATTGTATGAGTAGTTCTCCAATTCCATCGATTGGCTATTTAAGATGCATGAATGTATATGTATGTGATGAGTTTGAATGTAACTATTCAATGTTTATATGACTGTTTGATTGATCTATTGTAACTATTTCTTTAATCTCAGATTCAACATGTCTCCTTTTAATCCCCTTATTACTATTTTGGGTCAAAACAAACTTGAGGGTTCTAACTACGTTGACTGGAGGAGAAATCTCAACATCGTGTTAACTGTTGAAGAATATAAGTTTGTACTCCATAAAGAATGTCCATTGAAACCAGATGAACAGTCTAATGATAAGGTTAAGGTAGCTTATCAAAAATGGCGCAAAGCTGATGAGATGGCGTGATGTTACATTATGGCTTCAATGTCAAATGTGTTACAACATCAAGCTATGTTGTTTGCTTTTGAAATTCTGGAGAATCTCAAATAAATGTTTAGAGACCAAGGTCGATCAGCTAAGCAGACTGCCATGAGAACTCTCATGAACACTAAGATGGTTGAAGGTATTCCTGTTAGAGACCATGTTCTGAAGATGATAGGTCTTCTGAATGAACTAGAAGTCTTGGGGGATGAAATTTGCAATGACTCTCAAATTGAGATGATACTGATGCCTTTGCCGGACAGCTTCCAATAATTTTGCTTGAATTACAATATGAATAAGATGTGTCTATCTTTGGCACAATTGTTGAATGAGCTGCAGGCGGCAGAGACACTTGTCAAAAAACAAGCACTATCCATGGTACTATATGTTGAGAAAGGTTCTACTTCTAAACCGCAAGGTGGACAGAAGAAGAAAAAGGCTCACAAAGCTAAGGCAATTTCACCTCCAACTGGGTAGTGTAAAGCCTAAGGGCAAGTGTTTTCATTGCAAGATGTCAGGCCATTGGAAGACAAATTGTCCAGTTTTCTTAGCCAAGAAGAAAAACAACCCAGGTAACTCACTTTCATTTGTCGTTGAAATATTTATAGCGGTTGTTTCTACCACTTCATGGTGTGTAGACTCAGGAGCCACTGATCATATTTGCACTATTTTGCAGGGGTTTCAAGAAACACGCAAGTTGATTAGAGGTGAAGTTAGCATTTTTCAAGCGGATGGTTCAGCAGCTCCAGTTTTAGCATTAGGAAATATTATTTTTTTCATTTGATAGTTGTAGAGTTTTAATTTTAAAAGACGTTTTATATGGACCTGCTGTTAGAAGAAATTTAATTTCAGTTTCTAAAGTTTTGAGAGATGGTTATGATGTTAGTTTTTCTGATAATGGTTGTGTTCTGCTGGTACATTAATTAATGGTATTTTTATTATTAATGTCTCTCCAGATCTACAATAAACCGTAGAACTGAATAAATTTAACCTTTCAAGTAAAAGAAAGCGTTCTTCTGAGTTTAATGAGACTTATTTATGGCACTTGCATCTATGTCATATAAATCTAGATAGGATTTCAAGGTTGGTTCATGATGGACCTTTAGGTTCATTAAAAGTGAAGGCACTACCAACATGTGAATCTTGTTTAGAAGGAAAAATGACTAAGAGACCCTTACCATCAAAAGGAAACAGAGCCACTGATAAATTAGAGTTAATTCATTCTGATTTGTGTGGCCCGATGAGCATTCAAGCGAGAGGTGCGTATGAGTACTTCGCGACTTTCATTGATGAATACTCAAAATATGAATATATTTATTTGTTGCTCCGTAAGTCTGAATGCTTTGAGAAATTCAAAGAGTTTAAGGTTGAAATGGAGAAACGACATGGAAAATATATCAAGTCACTGCGATATGATCGTGGTGGTGAATACCTCTCTAATGAGTTCATTAGTTACTTATCAGAACAAAGAATTACATATGAAATGTCTGTACCTAGAATGCCACAAAAGAATGGTGTAGTAGAAAGAAGAAATAGAACTCTTTTTGAAATGGTTAGATCAATGATGAGTTACTCTGATTTGCCTTATTCGTTTTGGGGATATGCATTAGAAACTACAAATTACATTCTGAACTTAGTTCCTTCTAAATTTGTTCCTTTGACACCCATTCAAATGTGGACTGGGCACAAACCTAGTTTGAAACATGCTCGAGTTTGGGGATGTCCAACACATGTGCTGAAAGGGAATGCAAAAAAATTGGAACCTAAAACAGAAATATGTGTTTTTATTAGATACCCTAAAGGAACGAAAGGTGATATGTTTTATAATCCTAAAGAAAAGAAGGTCATTGTGACTACCAATGCCAAGTTTTTGGAAAAGGATTTTTTAACAAACCATATTCCTAGAAGTAAACTAGTTTTAAAGGAATTAAGCAAAGAGATAACTAAGCAGTCTACTAAAATAATGGAAACCAAATGCAAACTCCAAATGTTAAAGTTAACATACCATTGCATTATAGTAGTGGGAGAGATGCTAATAAACATATAATTCCACAAGTACAAGTTCCTGAAAATTCATTGCATCAAGGTAGTGGGAGTGATACTAAGCAGATTGTATTAGAGGAAGAAGTTGTTGATATCTCTGCAGCGCAAGGTGCTGAAGAAAACATGGTCACTCAAGATCCTACGAATGATGTGGTTCCACCACAAGATTATAATAATGTAAATCTCTGTGAACCTGCCCCTGCAACTTTAGTGTCTCGTCATAGTGGGAGAGTGATAAGAAACCAACTTCGGTATGCACTTTTTGGAGAGCCTTTTGACAGAATTCCTGAAGAGTTGAATATCGAACCTATGAATTAAGATGAAGCACTACAAGATAAAGATGCAGAAAAATAGATCGTTGCTATGAAATCAGAAATAGAGTCAGTCTACTCCAATATAGTCTGGGATCTTGTAGAACCACCTGTAGATGGAGTCAAACACATTGGATGCAATTGAATTTATAAGAAAAAGAAAGGAGTAGATGGAAAAGTGCAAAACTTACAAAGATAGACTTGTTGCCAAAGGGTTCACTCAGAAAGAAGGGATCAATTATGAGGAAACTTTTTCGCCAGTAGTCATGCTTAAGTCTATTAGAATTCTCTTATCCATTGCTGCTCATTATGATTATGAAATTTGGCAAATGGACGTCAAGAGAGCTTTTCTTAATGGAGGTCTTGATGAAATCATATTTATGCAACAACTAGATAGTTTCATATAAAAAGGCAAAGAACGCATGTTGTGCAAGCTTCAAAGATCTATTGTGGATTAAAGCAAGCTTCTAGGGCATGGAATACTTGTTTTGACAATGCAGTCAAGACTTTTGGTTTTGAGCAATGTCTTGATGAGTCTCGTGTGTACAAAAAGTGAAATGGGGATAAAGTGGTGTTTTGGTATTATATGTGTTGACACACAATTTTGACCCTCCACAATATAAATTAATCATTGAGCTTCTCCAATTTTCAAATGATGGAAAAAAAAAATTAGTTTTATAAAAAATTCAAAAAAAAAAAAAAAAAAAAAAATAGTTTGCAAGTTATTTTAAATAGTTTGCCACCTTTTTATAATTTTTTAGATAATATATATGTTTTACATAATTATGTATATAATTAGTATATTTATGAATATTTGAAAATCATCCCAAAAAAGTTTTAATTTTATTTTAATATTTGGTTTTAGTTTAGTTAATCAATAGTTTATATTTTTGAGTTAATTAGTTTATAGGTAAGTTAATTATTTTATTTCGTAGAAATTAAGAAGCTCTTTAATTAATCAATATTAATTCATCTTATAATACATTTTAGTCAAATTCTCTAAATTAACTAAATTTGGCTAACTTCTTAATTCCCATTGGCCATTTTTGTAATTGCAAATCTAGCTACCTCTTATCTTAACACTTGATCCTTGTTTAAGACCAGAGTTGGGCCATTTTTAGTCCAATTTCCACTCAACTTCAGCCCTCCAAACCAATTTTCAGCAGTCCATTTCAATATTTCCAGCCCACACAACATTCCTAGTTAATACATAAACCGGCCCACACCCTTAGCTACGACCCGGCCCAACTCTTCATCATCAACAAAGAGACCTAGTAGGTGAACATCACAGCAACTTCCAAACATCAACAGTACAATGCATACAACCGACAACAATACCATACGTACATACCCAGTACCAAGCGACCCCACCCCATGCTTGCCTTCATCTTCTTCACGCTAAATCAACCCGGAAATCGCGTCTCCTACCCTGCAAGAACCCATACCCTGCAGACCCATCACCCTCACGTCTCTTTTCCCCCCTTTCTAAGGGATTTTCAAATCCTTTCCACTGTTATCTTGAAAAGGGGCAGAGGGGTCCAAAATTTCAAATGGGAAATTTCCCCCGATTTCCCCCTAAATTCCAGCTATATATTCATCTCTTTTGATCACTGTGGAAAAAAAAAGGAGATTGATAGAAAGAAAGAATTACAAGTTAATAAGGTCACACAAGAAATACCCATTAAACATATTTTTTTTCTTTTCATCGTTTCCTTGTGGGTTGCTGGAAACTTGCCGAAATCCTCGGAGTTTTCCGATTTCGTGGTAGAAGAATCACATCCCGCAAGCCCGTCGTCTCAGTTCGCTCCCCCGAAAAGGTAACCTTCCTTTTCAGATTTTAGTTTCTTTTGTCATGAATTAATGGTTGCTTAGTTTCATGATTTGGGGTCGTGATCTTTCCGTTCAAATTGATGTTATGGCTAGTTGATTTCGTTCTCATCTTAAATATGATTGTTTTTTCATTTAGTTACGAGGTTTGGTTTCTTCCTGTTTGCCCCTCTCTATTTCTAATGTTACTTCTGTTAATTTGGTTCTGTTTTCTACTGGATTTCTGAAGTGTTGTTGTTCTACGCCATGGTTTCTGCTTTCTTGTTTGAGCTTTTCATATTCATAGCATGTCTCAATATTTAGGAATTTGTCAAAGAGTGTTCCTATATATATTTGACTTTTCGGAATGTCAAAATGATAATAACCATGAAAGTTTAAAAGTGCTTAGCCTCGGAGGAAAGACCGACGCCCAGTAGCGTTACTATTAGCTAGTATTTTATTCGGAGTAAGTTTATGATCTTTATACTCGTAGTCACCTCAAGCTTGGTTAATGTCTTGAAATCCATGTTCTGCACTTTATTTTGAAATTCTAAGTGTTGATGTACGTTTCTTTTTCCTAAACTATGCAATATTTGTTTTTGAATAGTCACATGAATTTATGTGTAACCAAGGCATAATTGATAGCTCTCTGTTTCAACTTTAGTGCAGCCAATCTTTTGGCATTTTGTTATTAGGAGATGAAAGTAAGTTTAAATATTGTTTGAGATGAGTTTCTTCCTTCCTTTAAATTGAATGCATTTTGGTGCCTAATTAATGTAGCGTAAATGATGTGTGATTATGAATAGGATTTTCTTGATCAATTTTGTTTGCCTGGTTGTCTGCAAATGTCTAGCTTTCTTCATGTAAAGAGAATCTCAGTTATGCTATTTGTTTGTTTATGAATACATCTTTGTTAAAGTATTGGCCTGAGCTAATTCAATGACATGTGCTTATATGCTTTGGTTTCATTTATTATTATGTGTATATGGTATGTAAATGAGTGTTCATTTACATATTCCCAAATTTGAGTTTGAGATGGAGAACAACCATTGGTCAATTTGCCCCTCCTTCATTTGTATAATTAGTCAAGTTTTCCTTTGGTGCCATGTGCATTTTCATAATCAACTTTGCCTTATTAGGATAATACATATTTTCATGAAGATTTCAGTGAATGTTGTGAATTAGTTAACGTGTTTTCTTTATTTATTTAAATGTTGTTTTCTTTATGCTAATATAGTTCTTTTTTTTGTTTGTTGTGAAATCCACCTCGGATGGAGCCCAATGGACTCCCTTTTCTCTTCGCATTTCGAGAGGGCCATAAAGGCCCAAAATTATTTTATCGAGTCAGCCAACCTTGAGAAATCGAAGAACAAGTCTTTGGAGTTGACGTACAGGTCCCGGAAAGCAGAAAAATGGGTTGTATACATCCGATATACACCGATATACAGATGATATATACAAAAACGGGAATTGGGTTAAACCCAAAAATAGCAACGAATTTGGCCCAAGAATGGCCCAAATTCAATCTCTCCCTTTCTCTTAAATTATTTAATTGCGATTATTTATCGTTTGTTGTTTATTAACTCTAACTTTAGAATTATTAATTCCCCAAAAGATGAACTATATTCTTTATGTTAGATTTTAATAAAATTTCAATTTTATCAACTCTTGTATTTTTTTATATTTAAATATGTTTTTTAGTTAAAACTTTCATTTGTCTTTAATTAGTTTAAAATGATTTCTTGATTTATCGACTAAATTAGTTCAAATTATTATGAGTCAAATAAATTTTAACTAATCTAGTTTTTGTTAAAATTCTAATTACTTTTCTCTAATTCAAAATGTTTATTTTAGGTCCCCTTCTCTAAAAAATAATTTTTTTTTAAAAAACGTCATTTACTTAATTATTTTCTCAAAGTTAATCAAATATTGTAAGTTATTATTTCTTATGTTAAATCATTATTTTCCTAAAAATAGTCAAATATATGTTAGTCAAGTCGCAGGTCAACCGCATGTTAGCGGGCACTTTGAATGCTTAAACCCTTCTCGAAGTGTAAATTGAACCCCGAACCCTCTTTGGTATTTTCAAATGATTTTTTCTGTTTAAATCTTTGAAAATTATAAGTTTTCTTAATTTCTTTAAAAAATTAAGTGGCGACTCTTTTTCTAAGTATTTTTCTTAAAATGTTTTATACTTGGAACATTTCAAAAAGTGATTTTTCTAAAGTTTAGTAAAATTACGGCATAACAATATGTAGATGATATCTTGCTTATAAGAAATAATGTGGGCTTTATTAATTCAGTTAAGGAATGGTTGCCCATTAATTTTGATATGAAGGATTTGGGAGAAGCTGCTCACAACCTTGGGATCAAGGTTCACGTGATCACAAGAAAAGGATGTTAGGTTTATCTCAAGCTCTTTATATTGATACAATTCTTACCAGGTTTAGCATGCATGATTCCAAGAAATGATTTCTTCCTTTCAGACATGTAATTTCTCTATCTAAGGATCAGTGTCCTAAGAAAAATGAGGAAATAGAAAGCATGAAGATAGTTCCTTATGCGTTAGCTGTAGGAAGCCTCATGTATGTGATGTTGTGCACTAGACCTGATATCAGTTTTGCCGTAAGCATGGTTAGCAAATATCAGTCTAATCCTGGACAAGAAAAATGGACAACCGTTAAGCATAAAATCAAGTACCTGAAAAGGACTAGGGATTACATGCTAGTCTATCATTCAGATGAGTTGGTGCCCATAGGGTACACAGACTCAGATTTTTAGTCTGATATGGATTCTAGAAAGTCAACCTCAGAAAATGTGTTTACTTTGGGAGGTGGAGCCATTGTTTGGAGAAGAATTAAGGAAACATGTGTTGCTGATTCTATCATGGAAGCCGAATATGTAGCAGTCTCTGAGGCAGCTAAGGAGGCAGTATGGCTCAGAAACTTTCTGAAAGACTTGGCGGTTGTTCCTGCGATAGAAACGCCACTCACAATGTTTTGTGATAATAGTGAAGCGGTTGAAAATTCAAAGGATCCACGAAGTCATAAGAAGGCAAAGAACATTGAGCGAAAGTAACATTTGATTCGAGACATAGTACAAAGAGGAGATGTGATGGTTGCGAAGATTGCATCAGAGAACAACCTGGCAGACCCTTTCACAAAAGCTTTATCGCAAAAGTCTTTTGACAGACAAATTGAAGAAATGGGTTTTAGAGTTTTAGGTGCATGGTTATGAGTCTAAGTGGGAGATTGTTAGGATATAATATTAACCAAACATTTTGATATAGTATTAATTATTGAATTTTTTTATTTATTTATTCAATTCAATAAAGTCTTACATTAAATAGATCAATTTGTCATATATGTGTCCTCAACTTATATAGTAGATGATTTGGTGTATAGAGTTTAAGCTTATACACAGAAGATTAAATCACCGTTTCTTATAAGTTAAAAGTTATAGTTCACAATCGTAGATGGAAATTTGGAAAAACCATCAGAAAGATTGTAGCACGAGATTAAATATAATTTATCTTGATTATGAGAATGGTATAATTCTAACTTCTCGTGCTAGTGCATTTTGTATGTATTGAATGCGACCGAGTAGAGATACATATTATAGACTGATTGATAAAAACATATTCTCTAAACTATTAAATGTACTTAAATTCTTAATCTTGATATAACGATTATGATCTGTGTATATTAATTATCGTTTTGATTTATTAAAAGGTGAGATTTTGAGATGGGTCAAATGCCTGGTAGATTGGATGATAATAATCAATATTGGTGAAACAATTAGTTAGTTGATGGAATCCATGTCTCAATATTAGAGATTGATGATTGATGAGTTCGAGATTTGGACTCATTGAGGGCTTTATATACAATGATTTAGTGTCCTCAAATGCTTATTTTGTGCCAATAACTGATGTAAAACTCTTGATTTCCAGGTATATGGATTGAGGATTAAAGCAAGGACACTAATTTGCAAAAAGGAACGAAGCGAGGTGAAAGAATGAAGAAAAACAAGCTTGGTGATCGCCAAGTCCACTTGGCGAGTCGCCGAACAGCTGCTTGACCGCCTAAAGTTCCAGTGTGCCAAGCCCTGAAGGAAAGAACCAAGTTGGCGATAGAAAAGAGTAGTCGGCGGATCACCGAGTGGTTTTGCGATGCAGTGTTGGATCGCCCGAAGTTACAGACCTTGAGGATGCTGAAAGTCAAGGAAGAAGGTTATGGAATTGACCAAAGGACGGGTCGCCGAGTGGATCGGCGAGCCCGACTTACTGTGTTGAATGGCTCTTCACAATACATTTTTGACGACTATAAATACATTTTTGAACATTTAGTTTAGAATCATTATTCATTCTAAATAGTATCTGATATCATAAATTTTAATTTTGAACTGAGAGACAAGTTATCTCTAGTTTTTCCTGAATTGAAGTTTTCACTTTTGAGAAATTGGAAGTGGGTCTTTGAGATTCTTCAACTTGGACCATTGTAAAGATGAAATCAATCTTACCTAGTTGATGGAAACTCAATTTGGTAATGATTTTTATTTTTTTTATAATGTCTAGCTAAAACCCAATTCTTAGGGTGTGATTATGAGCTGATTTATTTTATGGGTATTGCTAATTGTTAGTTTAAATGTTGTTTAGAAGTGAGTTTAATCATTAATTGTGGTTTAATTTAAGAATTGTAGTTGCAAATGCAGTTCTACCCTTGTGTTTTTGGCTTGCTCGAGAGAGAGGTTTTAAAACTAAGATTATTGATTGATGGTCTGTGGGCATTGGATTATCATGGGTTCAGCTTGAGAGAGTGAACCCGAAACTCAATTCCACACATTCAGCTCGAGAGAGTGAATGGACTAAGGTGTGGGCAATTCTTATTTTGCATGCTTGTCAAAGTTTGAGAGAAATCGACTTGATTCGGGGTAAATTGTTTGAGAGAAACTTTACCTCCTCTATAGTCTAGCTTACTCACTAATATTTAGTTATTTTCTAATAGTTGCAATTACACATTTTTCTATATTACCCTATAAACGAATCACATCCCAAGAACCTGTCTCATTATTCTTATTTCGTATTGTGTGCTACTGTTGTAGTTGATAATTTGAAACCAAAACCCCTATTTGACATTCGTGTCACTCCCTGATTTGAATAATGTTTTAATTCGATAATTTCTATTCCTATGACTGATTTGACCATGTTCACACTTTCCTATTGAATCTTAAACACATACTGCTTCTTGTGGGATTCGACCTCAACTCATTTAGTTGGGTTTTATACTGACTAGTGATCATTGACACTTATAATTAGATGAAGTGTCCTTGAAACATTAATCAAAATGGCGCCACTGCCGGGGAGTGGAGTTGGTTAAGATTCTTTTGGTGAAGTTGAATTTTGTTCTTGTTAGTCATAGTTGAATTTACTTATTTTTAGTTTTGATTTGTGTGTTGCTGTTTGAAACAGAGGAAATGAGTGTCAACAAAAGCAATGGTAGCCAAGTGGGCAACCAATATGACATCGGCAACCTCAACGATGTCAATGAGCCGAATGTTAATGACCCTCATCTAATGGGTAGAACTGGTGTCATTCGCTTGCCTTTGGCTGAAGGGAACGTTGTGTTCCACATTACAAGCACTATGTTGCAGCTCTTGCAATTGAAAGGGTTGTATGGTGGGTTGGCTCATGAGGATCCCCATGAGCATATAAGGAACTTTGTTGATGTTTACGGGTCGTTCTCCTTCAAGAACATATCCCAAGAATCGATCTGGTTGAGGTTGTTCCTATTTTCTTTAATGAGAGAAGCATGTAAGTGGTTGGCTGAATTGCCAAGATATTCCATCACTTCGTGGGAATAGCTAGTCACCGCATTTCAAGTGCAATTTTTCCCTCCTTCGAAGATGATGACACTTCGGGACAACATCTAAAGCTTCAAGCATTTGGAGGGTGAGACAATTCATGAGACTTGGCTAAGATTTAAGAAGTTGGTGCTGCAATGCCCAACTCATGGTTTGCCCGACAATGTTTTGCTGTAATATTTTTACCGAAGTCTTGATTCGGTGAACAAGGGAGTAGCTGACCAACTTTCTCCAGAAGGTTTGATGCAACAACCTTACATTATAGCAGCCCAACTTCTGGATGGTATGACCACAATTAATCGGGATTGGTACACCCGCGAAGATTAGGTCTCCCCTCTCACTTTTAAATTGACCAAGAGGAACCAAAACATGGCAAAGATGATGACCCAACTAGACATTTTTGCCAAAAATGTCATGGGAGTTGGTGCTAGAAGTGTCAATGTTATGGGTGTGGGGTGTGTAAACCCCGATGAGGCCAATTTTGAAGCGTTGTACAATGAGGAAGTGAACTTCCTAGCCAACCAAGGAGGAGGTTATCGTTCTAACTACCCAAGGCAGGGTGGTAACCAAGGTTGGAACAGGGACGAGGGCTGGAGAGATCGTGATAGAGAGTGGAGGGATCGTAACCCCACTTGGAAGGAAAGAGACGGGGAGAAGGATAGGTATGTTCCTCCCCATGAGCGCCAAAAGCCCAAAGATTCAGAGGGTGTCCGGTTTGAGGATACGTTCTCTCGTATTCTTAACAAGGTTGAGGGGTCTAATAAAATTTTGAAAGAGATGAAGGAAGATGTATCGACCCTTAACCAGACGGTTACTTCTCATTCCGTCTCTATCAAGCAGTTGGAGATCCAAATGGGTCAAATTTCTTCCCATTTAAACCCGAGACAACAAGGGGGGCTGCCTAGTGACACTATGTCGAACCCCAAGAATGAGATTTGAGAGAGGACTTGCGTCGTGCCATGACGTTAACTAAGGCGTTGTTGGGGAGGCAACCCAAATTTTTATTGTTTTCTTTTTTTTTTTGGAATAATCGTGTGTTGATTGTGTAGGTTAAAGTGTAGAATGTGTTGGAAAAGTGCAGGTTGGCGAGCAAAATGTCCAGTCGGCGACTCGCCGAAGAGGTTGGTGAGCCTGACTTGGACCGCCGTTGGACTCAAGAAATTCTAAGGTTGGAGTCTGTAAAACTCGGCGAGCCCATGGACTAGTTGGTCGATCCCGACTTAGTTCATCGTGTGGACCCCCATATTAACTGTAGGTCCTTTTAAACTCGGCGAGGTAAGTACCATGAAAATTAATGTCGCCGAAAGGGCGAGAATTGGACGGTTTTTAAAAGGCCAAAGGTTTAAATTTCAAACTCTTTCACATTCCCTCACTTTTAACTTCATACAAATCACACCCGCACTATATTTTTGATATTTTTGCACTTTTACCACTTTCTAGTCATCGAATCTGTGTTTGGAGTTGGACACTTTACCGCTTAGCATATCAATTCTCATATTCGGCATTAAAGGATGGTTTTCCAAACCCCGAACTCGTATTTAGCGGTTATACTCATTTGCAATCATTTTGTTCTTAATGAAGTGTGTTGGGCCTATCTGAATTTGTAAATGTGTCCTTGCCTGCCTGTTTTAAATTTCAATATCATGCCTAAAATGCTTAATTGTTGATTTCCCGAGTTTTGTGCTTTAAAATTGATCTAAATTGTTGGGTTGTTCTTAATTATTGTTGGGTCTAGTCGGGTGAAGTCTGAGTAACCCATATTTGTACCAAATGACGTGCTTTGCCTAATGATGGAGCGGTTGCTGTCATTCTTAAGGGTTAAAGTCGTCAAATGACCAATTTTGGCCAAACCGGGAGAAGTCTGAGTACTCCAGTGGCATGGGTCTTATGGGTATGAGTCTAATTGAATAAATGCATGCTTTGATTTTGTTTTCGGGGGCTGCGGGATTGATTTAGGAAGTTGGGGTAGAAAGTAGGCACGTTGGGCAGTTTAGCGAGCTGGGTCGAGCTCGCCGAACCACTCGGTTGCTCGCCCAATCCCCTTGCTCGCCTTTAATTTCATGCAAATATTAAGTTTGGGTTCTGTAACTTTCAACGAGAAGCTTAAGTTCGCCGAGTGCACTCGGCGACTCGTCGAATGTCTTCTTTGATCGCCCTTTCTGCACCCCTAACCCCTAAAATGCACTGTAATTTTTGGCGGGCTACTCTGTGCTCGCCCAATGCTGTTGGCGATTCGCCAAATGGGCTTTCCCGTCGCCGATAGGATATTTTTCTGGAAAAGTTTTGAGCCAATCCTTTTGGCGAGCTCGATCTAGCTCACCAAAGTGATTCGGCGACTTGCCGATCGGTTCAGCGAGTCTGTCTGCAATTTAATTTTTGTGACTTTTCTTGAAATGTTTCTAACTTTCTACGATGTTTTTGCAGAGATGGCTAGAACAAATTTAGACATGCCGCCCCGAAAAATAGCACGGGGAATAGTCATCAAAGAAGGGGCAGCTACTCCTTCCAAAAAGGGAAGGAAAGAACCTCCAAAGGTAGGAAAAGGCAAGGGCAAGAAGCCCATATCTGAGGTTTCGGAGTGCAACTCCAGCAGCGAGTAAGAGTCCTTTGACTCCCAAGCTGCATTTTCTGAGTCGGATGACGACCAGCCCCTACAGTCCTGGCGGGCAGAGATTCGTGCTAGGTCTTGCCCAAATGTGTCGACAGTTCCAGAGGCCACCCCACCTGCAGCTGATACAGTGCCAACTTCGTGGTCCTAGAGCCACCAGTACAGGGTCCTCCTCCCCGGCTACTCAACAGATTAAAGGCCGACGGGTTAAGGAAAATTCTAGAGGAGAAGTTTCTCTCCATAGAGGGCTTAGTAGGTAGATATTCCACTGTGAGGGACACTCTTCAGTTTCACCGGTGTTGATGAGTCCGAGATTTAGACTCATTTAGGGTTTTATTTACAATTATTTAGTGTCCTCAAATGCTTATTTTGTGCCAATAACTAATGTAAAATCCTTGATTTCCAGGTATATGGATTGAGAAACAAAGCAAGGACACTAATTTGCAAAAAGGAACGAAGCGAGCTGAAAGAATGAAGAAAAGTAAGCATGGTGATCGCCAAGTCCACTTGGTGAGTCGTCGAACGGCTGCTTGACCGCCTAAAGTTCCAGTGTACCAAGCCCTGAAGGAAAGAACCAAGTTGGCGATAGAAAGGGGCAGTCGGTGGATCGCCGAGTCGTTCTGTGATGCAGTGTTGGATCGCCCAAAGTTGCAGACCTTGAGGATGCTGAAGGCCAAAGCAGAAGGGCGATGGAATTGACCAAAAGGCGGATCGCAGAGTGGATCGGCAAGATTGACTTACTGCGGTGAGTGGCTCTTCACAACACATTTTTGGTGACTATAAATACATTTTTGAAAATTTAGTTTAGAATTATTATTCATTCTGATTAGTATCTGATATCATAATTATCATAAATACATTTGAACTGAGAGACATGTTTTCTCTAGTTTTTCCTGAATTGAAGTTTTCACTTTTGAGAAATTGAAAGTGGGTCTTTGAGATTTTTCAACTTGGACCATTGTAAAGATGAAATCAATCTTACCTAGTTGATGGAAACTCAATTTGGTAACGATTTTTATTTTTTTATAATGTCTAGCTAAAACCCAATTCTTAGGGTGTAATTATGTGATTATGAGCTGATTTATTTTATGGGTATTGCTAATTGTTAGTTTAAATGTTGTTTATAAGTGAGTTCAATCATTAATTGTGGTTTAATTTAAGAATTGTAGTTGCAAATGCAGTTCTACCCTTGTGTTTTTGGCTTGCTCGAGAGAGAGGATTTAAAACTAAGATTATTGATTGATGGTCTGTTGGCATTGGGTTGTCATGGGTTTAGCTCGAGAGAGTGAACCCTAAACTCAATTCCACACATTCAGCTCGAGAGAGTGAATGGACTAAGGTATGGGCAGTTCTTAATTTTCATGCTTGTCAATGTTCGAGAGAAATCGACTTGATTCGGGGTAAATTGTTCGAGAGAAAGTTTACCTCCTCTATAGTATAGCTTACTCACTAATATCTAGCTATTTTCTAATAGTTTCAATTACCCATTTATCTATATTAGCCTATAATCGAATCACATCCCAAGACCCCGTTTCATTATTGTTATTTCATATTATTTGTTGTTGTTATAGTTGACAATTTCAAACCAAAACCTCCCATTTGACATTCGTGTCACCCCCGATTTGAATAATATTTTTATTCGATAATTTCTATTCCTATGACTGATTTAATCATGTTCACACTTTCCTATTGAATCTTAAACACGTACCGCTCCCTGTGGGATTCGACCCCAACTCATTAGTTGGGTTTTATACTGACTAGTAATCATTGACACTTAGAATTGGATAAAGTGTCCTTGAAATGTTAATCAATGATACCCATTTTTATGAGAAACTTATAAGTTTTCATGTGTAAATCCGGCCGGTAGATTTATGAATCTGGCACATAGTTTAGTATTTCTCTAAAGGAAATTAATCATTGAATTAAATTCGTCATTAATTTAATTTATTGACTAGTATCTGTAATCTTAACATGGGGAATTACATAAGTGTTTAATAGTGAATTTTGAAATATAAATAAAGGAGTGCAATTACGAATTTGTAGTGGAATGATTTATAATTTATTATGGTAAGAATAATTCAAATTAATTATTTGGAATTATTTCCATAATAGGAAGCCTCGGTAATTAATTTTGTGTTCCCTCCAGTGCCCAATTTAACTAGAACTCAGAATCTTATTTTCTAGTAAAAAGAAAAAAAGAAGCGTGTTTCTGGTTGAAAAAAAAAAGAAACGTGCGTTTCTTGGTTTTTTCTTGAAAGAAAAGGAATCTTCTTTGGATTGGGAAGAAATATCTATAAGTAGATATTCTTCTAACCTAGAAAAAAAAGAGATTTAGTTTTCTACACGATACTTGCCCATCCAAGTATTGAGAGAGTTTAATTGTTTATTGGATCACTGTAGAAGACCGTAGAGCCGGAGTTTGATTTGCTTCAAGATATTTGCACACGTTTCAAGTGGTAATCCTGAGTTAATTTTCAGCATACTTTGTATGTGATACGTATTTGTGATTGTTGTTTATACTCATGCATGGTGTATGATACTAGAATGCTTCCGCTGTATATGCTATTGTAGACATTGAAATTTTGTGGGACTCTACAAGACGTGTTCAATTCAAATTGGGACTCTAGAAGGTGTGTTCAGTTTCAATTAGAATTCTTGGAGGCTACTTAACCCTAAACCCTAGTTTATGCATATATAAAGGGTACTAAATTTCCTGAAAAGGCATCTCAAAATATCTCATAAACTCTTGGGTATATTTAAAGATCAACATCTTGAATATTCCACAAAAGTAATGGAATATTCATAAAGAGGTCAAATCTAAATCATCATAGTTCGAGAAATACGCCACTAATGGTCCTAGAATCATGGATAAATCTTAGAGAGTAGAATCAAGCGAGGAACAAAATTGTACCCGTATATTCATCAATAAATTTATATTTCTTCAGATTTTATTTGTGTGGTTTATTTATTTTCCACATGTTTAAAATTTATTGTAAACAACTATTTTCTAACAATTGATTCATTAGGAAATTTGTTATAACTCACAAGTACAAAATAAAGAGAGAATTGACGTGTATATATTAGTGGGGTTGTAAGATTAACACAAAATAGACCACTTTCTGGGGAGAGTTGGCAAAAAAGCCACTCTCCAAACTTAATTGAACATTTAGACAAAAGTCTAAAAAAATTAGTACTTTAGACACCATATATGACATCACTCAATATTCTTCCAAAACATACAACACCCTATTCTCAAGTTTTTGATAGTACACTTTTCTCCCCACTCATCCATTACAAATGTGGAATTGTTTTATATTTTTCCATTTATTAAAAAATTTGACTGGAGAAAAGCTCTCCAAGAAGAAACCACAATGCTCCCATTTTTGCAGTTGATTTAGCTGATTCTGATGACTTTTTCGATGATTTTTAGCTTTCATAGGTGAAATCATCATCATTCTAGTCATTGCTTCCATTTTTACACCATTTTCTTTCAAATAGCTTCAAAGGAAAAAAATTCCCGCCATTCTTGAAGCTTGCAAAAATCTTCCAAAATCACTTCATATGCCATTTTTAGTTAAACTTTAGTTGTTTAGAAGGACTATAGATATATGTTCTCCATTTTGAGCTTGATCTGAACCCATTCTTGTTTATTCGCATTTTGTACGGATTTCGTACCAGTCATCGACCGCTAGTTATTGATATCGTAAACTAGTATCTATCAGTGTAGTCTATATATGGTAGTAGCTGAATTTGTTGTTGCTTGTGGTGACTATATGGGAGTATGGGAGGAGACTCCAAAAGTTGGCGTTGGAAATCTTTTAGTAAGACTATAGTGCCCATTGTGTTGCGTCGCAATGGTTCATATGACAATATGATTGCAAGCGTAATTGAGGCCGGTGAGCTAGCTTGCGAGCCAGGAAACTTGGTGATAAGCTATCAAATGAATGGGAGGGAAAAATACATCCCACGTTCATAAAGAATGATAGGCATGTGAGCTTGTACATTATGGATATTGTTGTTGATGGCTCTAGGCCTATATTGAGGATAAATGTCATTGCGAGGTCTCCAATTGAACCAACAGATTCTTTTAACGACAACGACTCGGTTAAAAATGAGAACTTGGGTGATAAACCAAATGAGAGCTTTTGTGATCAATCAAATGACAACTTGGGTGATGATTCAATGAATGGGATTGATCATTCATTGGATGTTGAAGATCAGCCAGTAGATGCATAAGATTTCAAATATTTTGAAGAAGATCAAGGAGAGTCGGAATTGAGATCACAACCCAGCCATTCTTTCTCTGATGGAACTTATTTTTACATGTATCAAACATTCAGTACCAAGAGTGAGCAACAATTGTTATTAGCCGAAGCAGCGGCGAGAAAATCTTTTGATTTTTCTACAGTGAAGAGTTGTAGTAAATACTTAAAGGTGAAATGTGTATCTCGTATTTGTGTGTGGATGCTGCGGGCAAAGAAATATGAGTGTTCATATAGATTTCGTATCTACAAGTATAATGGCAATCACAGTTGCGGTGTTGAAGATGCCATCAATAGCCATAGAAAACTCTCGAACAAAGTCATTGCGTCGCTTTGTGTGAATCTTTATCGCGATGGCAAGGGTTCAAATGTTAAAGAGATTCAGAGGACTATATTTAATATTTTTTATTGTAGTCCAAGCTATTCGAAATGTTGGAAGAGAGGTGTGACTTCCAAGGAAATGGTTAGAGGGACAGCGGAGCACGGATACTCATGCTTACCAGCCTTCTCATATATGTTCGACACTCTTAATGTTGGTTCTAGATATTGTATCATGGTAAGCGGGGATACTCATAGATTTATGTATTACTTCTTAGCTTTTGGTGCTTGCATTAGGGAATTTTCCCACATGAGAAAGGTAGTTGTGGTCGACGACACTCATTTACATGGTAAATATGAGGGGGTATTGATGAGTGATGTTGCACAAGATACGGAGAATCATGTTTATCCAATTACCTTTTGTGTCGTGAAAAAATATAATGATGCATCTTGGATTCTCTTCTTTGAAAAGTTGAAGGATATTGTGGTCGATGAATCAAATTTATGTTTTATTTCCAATAGACACAAGAGCATTCCCAACGGTATTGCAAAGGTTTACAATCATGCTCATCACAGATATTGCATGAGGAACCTCGGTGAAAATCTTCGGATAAATTACCAATGTGGAGATTCCCTCTATCTATACTACAAAGCGGCAAAGGCATATTCTTTGGAGGAGTTCAACGATCATTTTTTGGAATTCAAGGACAAATCCCCCGAGGCAACCTTTGTCCTTGAGCATGATGTTGGTTTTGAAAAGTGGAGCAGAGCACATATCCCAGGCAATAGGTATGATATGATGACCACAAATATTGTCGAGTCACTCAATGCTATGTTGATAGATGAGAGAGAGTACCCCGCGACATCCATATTTAATTTGATTGCTAAGAGATTTGGAGAATTGTTTAGGGAGAGGCATGCATATGTCCTTAAATCAAAGGGTAATAAAATGGTTCTGGCTGCCTAAAGGATCGCAAGAAAAAAAATGATTGAGGGCGACTCCTTGTATGTAGAGAACATAACTGGGATGTCAATCAATTCACCATGTTCGGCGCACATTCTACTTCCACTGTTAACCTACTGGAAAAGTCATATTCTTGTAGGGAATATGACTTGGTCAAGATACCGTGCGCTCACGCAATGGCTGCTTTGAGATCGAAGCATGGCGATGCGTATGGTATGAGCATCTATGAATATTCTTCGCCTTTATATAAAGTTGAAACATACCTCCTTGCATACTCTGAATCTATTAATGTTGTCCCTATCGAATCGAAAATGTGTGTGCCAAAAGAATTGCTAAGCGTGAATATTCTTCCACCCCTTGTCGATACCAAGCTTGGAAGGAAGAAAAGAAAACGCGTCAAGGGTGTCAGTGAGAATTTCAAAAGCAAGAGGAGGAATAAATGTTCAATTTGTAAGAGATCTGGACACAAGAGAACCACATGTATGAACAACAACAAATCTTAGATAGATTTGACTAATTATGTTTTTGTAACTAAGCTACGGGATGTGAAAGTGTTGTTTATTTTGGACCCCAATATTTTGGTCAATGTAATGTCAATTATTATCGAATTTACTCATGATCTTATATAGATGACATACATTTTGTACACTGTCTATTAATGCTTATTATGGAGTCCACTTGTTGTGTATTAAGGTGTGTATGATTAATATAGGGAAATTTATGATAATGCATTGATTTTAATGTATGCATTAGAATGTAATTTTTCCCAAAACATTTATTTTTATATTTTTTTCCCCACTAAAACTGTGAATTTTCCTCATGCATGCTAGTTTTAATGCCCAAAATTAAAAAAAATGCATAATAAATAACCTATGTATAACAAATCCAACATATAACTAATCCAAGTAAGACTTAGATATACACTTCACCAAATGACACGTTAAAGAAATATCAAAAAATCAGACGTTGACATCGAAAAAGTAGCAATTTGTACTTTGTTACCGTTGTAAAAAAATTGGATAATTGAGTATGTCACTGTTGGTCAAAATATATAGATAATTAAGACAACGATACTTGTTCATGTGTTTGGTTTATATTGTAACAACGACATCTACATTTCAACACTAATAAGGTATATACGGGTTGATATCATGATCCAAAAATGATCTATACTGCACCTACTAGAATATGATGCTTAAATATAGGCCGTAGCTAGTATAATTTAAAAGGGAGAATTATTAACTAATAATAAATTATATTATTGTAATTTATTTAATTAAATAAGTTTAAACAAGTCATTTAAAGGTCCACATACATTGGGGGTGGAGATAAATGATGTATGAGAAAGAGTTGCAGTTATACAATCAACATCTTCAATGTAATGTGTGAGAAAGCACAAGTATATTGAGAGAATCTTGATTGTTCAACCTCAACTCTTCCAAAACATCATGTAAGGTTCCATACAAATTGAGGGTGGTGATCAGTAATGTATGGGTGGTGATCAATAAAGCATTGTGATTGAACAATCAATATTCTCTCAACATACTTGTGCTTTCTCACACATTACATTGAAGATGTTGATTGTATAACTTCAACTCTTTCTCATATATCATTTATCTCCACCCCCAATGTATGTGGACCCTTACATGACTTGTTTAAACATATTTAATTGAATAAATTTCAATAATATAGTTTATTATTAGTTAATCATTCTCCCTTTTAAATTATACTAGCTACGGTCTATATTTAAGCGTCATATTCTAGTAGATGCAATATAGATCATTTTTGGATCATGATATCAATCTGTATATATCTTATTAGTGTTGAAGTGTAGATGACGTTGTTACAATCTAAACCAAGCACATGAACAAGTATCGATTGTCTTAATTATCTATATATTTTGACCAACAGTGACAATACTCAATTATCTAAATTTTACAACGGTAACAAATACAAATTGCTACTTTTTCAACAGTAACATTTATTTTTTTAGTGTATAAAAAGAAGGATTCATGAACTCCTCCATCTTATTCTATTTTAAAATACTTAAACATCTCTTTTAATTATGTCTCAAGCATCTCAAACATCCAATGCAAAAAAGTCTTACGTTTGTCGTTGTGGTAATTCAGCTATGTTGAGGACGTCACACACTGATACGAACGCAGGTCGACAATTCTTTAACTGTGCAATTGGTGGATGCTCTTTTTTTAAGTGGCTTGAAAATGATTCATCAACGAGCAACCCATCAAAATTGAGTCCGGAACTCGAGACATCAAATTTTCAAGGCGTTACCAAATTTTAAATATTAGAAAGGCTTCGAAACTACGAAGAAAATAGGAATTTGAATAGACTTTATTCAAAGAAGCCGAAGAGAAGAGGAAGCACTTTAAAGGATTGCTAAAAAACACCGAAATAGATAGGGATCAACTAAAACAAAGGTTGATATTGGCTAAAGAAAAAGAGAAAGGCCTAAAAATAATATTGTATGGTTTGTTGTTAGTGGTTGCTTTTTGAAAATGTGCATCAGGGATACAGTAGTACAATCTTATATCTTTTACTCATGTAGTATTACAGTCTATATAAAATGAAGTCTTTCTTGTATGGTAAGACAATGCATTATATATACAATTTAAAGTCAATAACTGAAAATAATATTCATCAAAACAAAAATAACATTTACATAATCCAACTATCTTAAATATCACTTCAAAAATCAACTACACTTCAACAACCAATTGTCTTAAAAGGCACTTCAAAAACCAACCATTTCAAAAATCAACTGTCTTAATATTCAACCACCAAAAATTAATTATCTAAAAAATCAACTGTCTTAATAGTCAATCACAAAAAACCAACCATTTTAAAAATCAATTGTCTTAAACCCACTTCAAAAAGCAAATGTCTTAAAAAATAAATAATCACCAATACCTTAATCATCACCATTGAGCTCCATAACAATACCCATCCCATCCACTAAAATTTCATCATTGTCTTGTTTTTCCTCTTTTGTCAAGCCTTCTTCTACATTCTCCTCCAGCTTCTCCTGTTCTTTTTCTTCTTCTTCCTCTTCTTCATGCTTCTCCTCTTCCTTTTCTTCTTCTTCCTGCTTCTCCTCTTCTTTTTCTTCTTCTTTCTTCTCTTCGATCTCCTCTTCTTTGTTTTCTTGTTGTTTCTTCTCTTCCAGCTTCTCTTTTTTTTCTTCCATCTTCTCATCCTCTTGTTTCTTCTCTTCCAGTTTTTCTTTTTTTTCTTCTTCAGTCACTTCTTTTTCTTCCATCTTCTCCTCCTCTTGCTCTTTCTCTCCTTCCTTAATCTCTTCTACAACTTCATTAACTTCTTCTGCAAAGTACTCATCAACTGCAACAAGATCTTCATCGACTATTCCTAATGGAAGGATTTCATCAACATCAATTGTAGCACCATCTTTATCAATTGTTGGTGCTATATAGTCTTTATCAACTGCTACAAGATTAGTGTCTTAGCATTCTTACAAATAAATTATTTTACACAAATAGTATATAAATTAGTCTACCTTTATTTTTCTTGCTCTTTTGAGCTCTCCTCAATTTCTCATCTCGTATAAAAGCAACAACTTCCATCATTGATAGTTCAAGGGATGTAACACGCTCACACAAATTATCATCTTTATTTTCTGTCCGCTCGAAATAGAGTTCTCACAAGGTTGGTTGGAATTGTTCTCACCCAATATTTCATCCTCCTCGTTCTCTACTTCTGATGTGAGGACAGTGACACCTTTCAAATTGGCCTTTAAGGCATCAATGATTGTGTCCTTCACTTCGTTCGTATATGGCTTTTATGTTTTCATGTAATTTTTTTTTATCTCACGGACAATCGGTGTGAGGTATGGGTGCACAATCTACAAAAAAAATAATAGTACAAGACATTAACTAATTTATAAATATTGCTAGATAATAATAAATAAATTTATACCTTTGTACTTAAATGGATCACCTTGATAATATTATCGCTCTTGGTCGTGTGCCATTTAAGTAAACGGGGAATGGGTAGAGGAGAATCCAAGGACTTCTTGGCATACTTACCAAGACAAGGAAAAACCTCATATATCTAAATCTAAAGTTAATAAAATAACAAATAAATAAACAGAGACTATGAAATACTATATAAATATATAAGAGTATCTTATAAATCAAGTACATAATTGATAATGAGTACTAGAAATGCCCAGGGGAAGCCATACAGAGCATACGATGCATTCCGTCATTCATTGTACACTTCACTCTGCTTCTATAAATTAATTTTGTTCTTCAAATACATCACTGTTAGATCAAAACACTATTTCCCCCACGGATAACTCTTGAAAAACTCTAAATCATCGACCATCTTAATGTGGTTTGAATCCACAATCATAGATCGATTATGGGCAAGCAACATCGAGTGGACGAACGAAACTAAAGAGCACTTCAACTTCTACTCCTTATTCAATTTGGTACCCTTAATCAAATTCATCAACTTTGTAGCAGTGGTATTCTTATTCTTGGTCATTTTATAATAAAATTTCTTACCTTTCTGAAGTACTTTTGTCATTTTTGCATCACGGGGGTATGCCGAACAATTCAGCCCCGTAATCAATACAAACTCTCTTAAGTCAAAACAAGCAAGCTTATCATTCACACAGAACCACATCTCATGCAATTTTTTTTTATCAATTTTCACATGTCGCAACAACATATAATGGACCATCTGTCCGTTGAACATGTAATATTCTGAAATATGCCTTAAATGTCCAAAACAAGTAACTTTAAAGTCATTATAAAAAATTTCTTGAACTAAACTTTTCTAAAATCATGATAAAGAGACATTCTTGCTCTCACATAAATTTTCACTGGAAATGATCCTAACTCATCCATCCATGTAGTTAGATTATAGGACTTACCAGAGATTTCTCTTGCACAAATTGGCAAGGACAGGAGATCATCATCCACATCTCCAGTATCTCGGCTATCTCTACTACTCTCCTCATCTACACTGTCAGTTTTTTCTTCACTAGATTCAACATCATCAGTAGTCTGGGCACTACTTCCTCATAGTTGTCAATCTCAGCCATTGTATCAGAATCTGGAAACTTCTTCAGCTTTAGGTTCTTCAACTATAATTTTTTTCTTTTTTGAAGATCTGGAAACTTCTTCAGCCTTTGTTTTATTATTTTTAGAAGCCTTAAGAACAAATCGTTTAACGATGCCACCTCTAGTTTTAGACATACTGTACAATGCTAAAAAAAATATGCAAACAAGTACCACTTCCAACAAAAGTCGACAATGCCATTGATATAAACACCATTAAAGTCGACCAAAATACAGTAAAAACTTTCAAATCGATAAGCCAAATAAACATAAAAAAAATAAAATTTCTATGCATTATCCAAAGCAAAACGTTAGTAATGATTCTGAATAAAAAGCATGAACTAAAACAAGTGAGATTTTCAGAACTTTAAGCAAACATCTAAGCTTCGCTACACTATCGCAATAAAAAAAAACAAATAGGCTAAAATTTATTGAAAATATGATTAAACTTACTTCAGACGAAGAAGATTGAAAAAGATCCAACTGAACTTGGGAAGAAGATTGAAAAAGATTCAATTGAACTTGAGAAGAAGATTGATGACAAATAGACAAACTCCACTTCGTTTTTCAGGAACGATTATAGGATCTCTTTTTTCTTTATGTTTTCAATAATGGAAGATGGAAGACTTGTGTTGGAGAATGATCAGTTTTATGACGGTTGATGATTTCGGTAAAAAATGATTTATGGAAGACGAAGAGTTCTCTGATAACGTGTTCTGAGGTTTCCTCGGAAAATATTTACCCTATTTTATTAAATAATTTTTATATTCCTTGGGATTGTAATATAATTTTTTGGAGGGATGAATTTATTTAATGTTGAAGTGTTGAGATGAAAATGATATTTTATATACTTGTTTTTTTATCACCAAGTTTTAAAGTGATGAAAAGGTTCATGACCCCACAACACAACCCCACTTTTTTACTTTTTCTAATTCTAACCCTAAAAATTAAATCAAAAAGAAATTAAGTGGCTATTGTGCAAATTAAGTTTTGGGAGTGTCCCATGACAATTAATCTCCACTTTATGATATGGAGACATTTTAATATAATTCACACTGCCTTGTCTTAAATTGGCAGCTCAATTATATACCCATCATCTTCTGGCTTACTTCAGTCGTCAACACTGCGTTGAACTTTCTCTAAACGCATTGAAAACCATGGTTGTGAAATCTGCAACTTAAAACACATGAATATAGTACTCCCTCCGTCCCATTTTATATGAGGTAGTTTGACTCGGCAGAAAGTTTAAGAAAGAAAGGAAGACTTTTAAAACTTGTGGTCCAAAATGAATGATAGAAATTTGTGTGGTTGTAAATCATTTCATTAAGGGTAAAAAATACATTTTATAGTCAAATTGTTATTTAAAATAGAAATGTGTCATTCTTTTTGGGACTGACTAAAAAGAAAAGTAAGTCACATAAACTGGGACAAAGAGAGTAACATTTAATAAATGTTCAAGGTTTAAAGAGGACATGAGAAAATCACTAAAGACCATTAAAACGCGACTAATTATGCTCTTGTCATGTTAGTATCATTAGTCGCGTTGTATGGGAGCGAGCAATATAAAGTTGTATTTATAGTGTCACAAGCTTGTTTTGGACAAGGATGAAACATCACTGCAACATGAATTCAAATGAAAGCTCTTGTCATTGTAGGTAGAAAATTGGTGTATGTATATTTATGAGTCGTTCGGTTGTGAACAAATTTATCATTAATTATCCTGAGATAATTTATATATATGGGATAATTTAGCCCATCACTAGGGTTTAAATGGTGACATAAATAATCCAAGGACTATTTAATACCTTCAACCAAACGCAGGATGAAATAGTTTTACATTTTATTCTAGAATTATTATACACTAGTAAACATGGCCGCGCTTCGCGCAGTGCTAAAAAATATTAGATTAATGATTTTTTTAAAATAGTATTTTAATTTCGATATTCAAATTCAAATAAACTAAATACTAAATTCTTACTCACTTTAACTATATTTTAAATTTCTTCCGGACATATTAGTTTCATCGAAAAAGAAAACAATTCCTTAAATTAGCACAATTTAAATATCCCATTCATATTCTTCTATATTGAAGTAGTAATAATTGAACATTAATATGCTTTTATCCATTTAAATGTGATATAGTAATAAGTATAAAAATCACTTAGTTATCAGGTCATATACACTTTAAGTGATAAATAAAATAAATGCTTATACTATGCCATTTTCTTATGTAAATGCAATTGTTAATGATCTTGTTGAAGATAAAAATACTAAAAATTAAATAAAAAATACATGAATAATAGCCTCAGAACCTCTGCCTTAGAGAAACTGTCTTAAATAAAAGAAAAATATTAAGATCCTATATATAAGAATTTTTGTACAATGTTTTTCTATCATATACTTGCAATTAATCAACAACATAAGCATGTGTATAGAATACAAAGTCAATATTAGTGATAAACAATTATAAATGTGGAAAAACTACATAGTAATTCTCCTCTTTCCAAATTTCTTCTAAATGACTCTCAGGAGCATTATTAAATTTCAAATGATTTTAAGTTTTTTCACCATATTGACACATTTTAAGAAACCACACCATTGAACAAAAGAAAAATAATAATATGAAGAAGAAAAATAATATATATATATATATGTATATGTATGTAGTTACTTTCCTCCTAATTAATTCCATCGCCTATAAATGTATAGTAGCGTGAACTACTCTTCCCAATTTGCAAATCAAATGACAATATTTGATTAATTAATTTAGTTACTTTTGCATGCCTAATTTATCATATTATGAATCATTATAATATTTAAATATTTTTGTAAAAGAATGAAAGTAGTAAAAATAAAGCATATTTTAGAATCATAATGATATAATATTAATTCAGAATTCAAAAAGGATAAATTTTAATTTAATAACAGCTAGTTGTAGAAGAAACCGTTAAGACTTCTTCAATTTTTTTGAAAATATGCCTCTTGAGTTTTTCTTGTTATATGGTTAATTTGTAAGGTCTTAAGCACCTAAAATAGGATAAAATTAATAAATAAATAAATAAATAAGATAAAAGATAAATAAAAAAACTAAACTGAAAAAAGCACAAGTCATTATGGGTATAAACTTTAGTTTTATTTAAAACTTGTAAGGAATAATTTGTAACATAAATTTTTAAACTTTTTATGTTAAAGATTAAAAAAATTCTAGAGATTTATGAATCATGACCCAAGTGATGTCTCACTTTATCTAATTTTACCGTATATATGTAAAGATTTTTATGGGTACAAAGAAGCTACTAAATTATCAATAATAAAAATGAGATATTAGACTATGAATCTTATAACTTATGTCTTATCATTTCACATTATTAGGGAAGTTCAATAGCACATATTTTGACAAATCCACAATATGATCTAAATTAAATAAGGTAAAATGTTTGAATGTAGGTTAACTTTAAAAATAATCAAGAATAATTTCAATTAGCTTATCAATTGAGAAATTGAAGTCTAAATAAAGAATGATATTAAAAGAGAAGTAAGCATTAGTTGTATACAAACAAAATATCAAGAAAAATTGTGCATGCCCATTATCATTAACTAAAGCAACTAAAATGTCAATAGGAAAAATGGGTTATTACTCTATCAATAATCATCAATTTTTTGTACTTGCCCATAAAATCCACATCAATATAAGAAGTAAAATAATGCATATTGTGATAATCCACAACATAATATAATATAAATTAGAAAAGATGATATTCTACACATTAATGTAAAAATAGCCTGAGATGAAATTCAATTCATCAATTGAGAAATCAAAATTTAAATAAAAAAACAACATTAGAATAGAAATAAATACAAGAATGAAGCAATATAATAAGATAACATGATAAAATGACAAAACACAATTATACAAACATAATATTTTGTTCTAAATAAATTCAAGAATCTATAAAATAGCAACCAATTGAAAAATAGTCATCTAAATGATAATGATGAAATTGTGATACAAAAAAGGAAAATAATTGAAAAGAACAGTCATCTAAAATGATAATGATGAAAGTATAATACAAAATATCATTATTAAAATCTTATATAATATTAATATTTGTAAAAAAAAATGGTACCTGAAAATTGCCTAAGCAGTCCCAGGGAAGCAATTGGTGAACAAAAAAATATTTCTCCATGACATAAATAGTTGGAAATTTATAGTAACTATGAAAGGAGATAATGCTTCAACTCCACAATTGATTTTGAGACAAAAAAAATAATTAATGTCATAAAAGAGTATAAATAATAATTAAAAGAGAAGATCAAAAGTTGAAGAATTGGTCATGATCTTAGACGTGGGGGGAGAGGGAGGGTTGATTGTTTTTACTAATAAATTTAATAAATTAATTACAAAGTGATTATGGATAAAGAACAAAAGATTAATTAAAATATTTAGACATTAAAAATTCCAAAAAAGAAAAAGAAAAATTACAAATATGAATGGAGGCCATAGAGAGGTGCCACAACACCTTCTCCATGTTCCTCCTTTATATATATATATAGATTCACTTCATAAACTTAGGGGGAAAAAAAGACAAATCAACTTAATTAACTTCATATTTATACGATTTTTAAGTTTAAGACACGTAAGTCTGAAGTTGATTTTGAAACGATTAAATTTATAAAAATTAATAAATTTTAATTAGGTCTTAAATGATGATCTTCAAAGAGGTTGCACACTTGATGGTATCTACTAGGACCAACTAGTCAGCCCACCAAAATTCATGCCTAATGTTACTCTTAATCTTCGTGATGTTCTATTTATAAGATTTTATTGTATATGTTATTATTGTTGTTATTATTTTATCAAAATATCTTTTTATAAATGATAAAGTGAAATTATGAAATTTTTGAGTTTTTTTCTTTTTTTAATTTCTCATTTAGTGTTCAATATTCATTTTAGAACTTAATTCATATTTACATCGTGAAGTCTCACTTTGAAGGATACGACCTTTTTTTTTAATCAAAGGTGGGTCCATGCCTATTATATATCTAGATCTTGAATCTAAACCTCTTATTAAAAATGAATTGAGTACTTATCACTTCATTACATTTTTTAACGACAACGTGTGAACCAAAATTTTAACCTCAGAGGAAGAAAATAAGTCTCTTACAAAATAACCAACTCATGGGAGTTTAAATATCTCATGAGTTTATTTTATTACATCTTCTATATTAATAGGACAATAATTTCACTATTTTAATATAAATTATGAATAAAACAATTTTGAGATTAGCTAATATTTAAATTAAATATAAAAAATATTATTTTAAAATATTATTTTAAAATTATTATTCATATCTCACGGATCAAACGAGCTCTTAGGATATGACTTATTGACCAGTACTTTTTTGGGTCCCTTTTTTCTATCATTTTAGTCAAAATGGTCCACTAAACTTGTCACTTTAGAGTAAGAAAACCAAGATATGCATAGAATATTTCATTCCAATTAAGATTTGTAAGGTAGTGTACAAGATTTAGTGACGATGTATGTTAGATTAAGCCTGTTAACTAGGTCGGATCGGGTTGATTATTGTTTTGAATTACCGAGCTCCCCACTAATGGGCCTTCGGTCCCGGATTGAATAGTGATTTCAGTGAAATTACATCGGATTGTGACTTGTGAGACAAGTGTATCAGGTTAACTGGGGCGGGTTTTGGTTTGGTGGGCTAACATACCGGGTTATTTCTCTAATCATCATTTATTAATTCGAAAATTTGAGTCAATTAT
Organism: Solanum piurae; assembly: GCA_029582685.1. Taxonomy (NCBI): domain Eukaryota; kingdom Viridiplantae; phylum Streptophyta; class Magnoliopsida; order Solanales; family Solanaceae; genus Solanum; species Solanum piurae. The sequence goes on along the minus strand of JAJOOO010003189.1, from coordinate 1,179 downwards.
CAATATAGTGTATTGTTATCTATTTAATTTTGAAATAATTATAACTATTTATGACAATAAATTGATTATTTATTATTTATATGTATACTTATAATATATACCATAAACACACACGTGCACATATATATATATATACACTTATACTAAATATACACACAATATACTACCTATTTAATAGAATATTTACATTGTATTATATACTTATAATATATACTAAATAAAAGTATTTTTGATTTTTTAATGTCAATACTTATTTCAGTAATATTTGTTAACATTATTTTTTCAAGTATCGACTTATTATGGTGACTACAAATTTAATTTTAATATATGGTTATATAAAGTGATTAAAATTATTTAACTGAAGATATACTAATTTTATGAAAAATGAAATTAAGAAAGGTAAAGACTCAATGAGCCTTTGACTTTATTAATATATTGATAAAATTCAAAACATACAAAGTAACAAACTTACAATTAGTTGTCTCTAATAAATTATAAATTTTACATATTTCGAATCATATTTTCAATTCATTTTTTCTTACCAGGACGGTGAACCAATAGGCCCCTACCGATCGATCTCTTAGTTGGGTATTTTTATAGACGACGATCGCTGTCTCCTTTAATTGGTTTCATAGAGTACATTTGAGCATTATCAAGTAAATTCACATTATCGAGGACATGAATTTTAGATAGGAAGGAGTGGAGGTCACATATTATGATAGAAGGATAGTAGGGATAGTGTGTTGTCTTGCCTTGCGAAGGTTTAGTGTCTTTCGTAGGCCTAGTCGTGCCCTTATAGTTATTACCATATGTTGTTTATTGTATTCTAATTATCACATTATTCTACCATTAATATTGTCTCTCACTTGTTGACTTTACACTTCTTCTCTTTTTAGCCATTATGATTTCTTCATTGGTTTCTTCTTCTTTTACTTGAGTTTGATACACTTGAGCCGAGGGTCTCTCAGAAACAACTTATCTACCTTCACAAGGTAGTGGTAAGGTCCGCATACACTCTACCCTCCATAGATTTTACTTTGTGGGATTTAACTAGGAATATTGTTGCAACACCTCGTATTCAGAAAAGGGAAATAAATTCATTTTGCAACCACTCGACGACGTAGCTCGAGGATACCGAATGACTTGGTGATCCGCCGAGTAGGGGGGGCGCCGCGGGGG
>JAJOOO010003188.1:0-52404 GCA_029582685.1 Solanum piurae | reverse complement strand
TTCGTGCGATTCGACTGAAGGAGAAGAAGAGAATCGCGAGGTTGAAGGAGAAGAAGAGTATCGCAAGTCGTGACTGAGTCCCAAGTAGTCGGCTGAAGGAGAAGAAGAGAATCGCGAGGTTGAAGGAGAAGAAGAATCGCGTCTGCGTCCCAATTTTGGAAATATGAGAAAAAAAACCTAATTTTGACTAATATTATTAAGTCAAGACCTTTTTAAAATTTTAAAACTAAAAGGCGCCGCCATTCAGGTCGCCATTACGTCGCCTCACGTCGCCTAAATGATCTCGCCGCGCCTCACTGGGAAATGGCGCGACATGCTCGCCTCGCCTCGCCTCGCCTTCTCGCCTTTGGCGAATGGCGAGCGCCATTAAGAACACTGGGTCAGATAGAGATGGTGAATATTATGGAAAGTATAACGAATCAGGACAATGTCCAGGTCCATTTGCAAAATTCCTTGAAGAACATGGCATATGTGCACAGTATACTATGCCAGGAACACCTCAACAAAATAGTGTTGCAGAAAGGCATAATCGAACACTTATGGATATGGTTAGGAGTATGATGAGTAATTCCTCATTACCCAAATCATTGTGGATGTGTGATATTAAAAAGGTTATATATTTATTAAACAAGATTCCTAGTAAGGCAGTTCCAAAGACCCCTTTTGAACTGTGGACGGGAAGAAAGCCTAGTTTAAGACACTCGCATGTTTGGGCTTGTCAAGCGGAAGGTAGAGTTTATAATCTACATGAAAAGAAATTAGATTCTCGAACCGTAAGCGATTACTTTATTGGTAATCCACAGAAATCTAAAGGGTATAGGTTTTACTATCCAAATCATACTTCGAGAATTGTTGAAACCGGCAATGCAAAATTCATTGAGAATGGTAAAGTTAGTGGAGTGTTGAACGACAAAGTATGAAAATTAATGAGGTAAGGGTAAATATTTCATTGCCCATTAATGTACCTATTTCCACACCAATTACAAATGTTGTTCTTCTTGTCGAAGAACACTTTAACAATGTTGAACAACATTTGGGTGAAACACTTCAAGAAGGAACTAACTCACAAGTATCTGACGCAAATGAACCACAAACAGTGCCATTAACAAAATCGGTCATTTCAAATGATTGTGATTTATTTGCAAGAGTCACATTTTGACATTTGAATTAATAAAAATCCGGTTTCATTTTCACGGGCCATAAAAAGCACTGAGTCTGATAAACTGATTGATGCCATGAATGAAGAGTTAAAATCCATGGAATACAACAAAGTCTGGGATCTTGTTCAATTACCAGAAAGTTCTAAAAGAATCGGGTATAGATGGATCTTTAAGACCTAACGCGATTCTAATGGTAATATTGAACGATATAAAGCCAAACTTGTTGCCAAGGGATACACTAAAAAATGAGGCATTGATTATAAAAATACCTTTTCACCAGTCTCAAAGAAAGACTCACTAAGAATCGTTTTGGTTTTGGTAGCTCATTATGGAATTAAAATACTTGACTTTTAAGGAAGAAGTTCATAAACAAAAGAGTGTTACTTGAGAATTTTAGAACTGATCTCAAAATTGCAGATATGTTAACAAATGGCTTACAGCGAAAGACATTTTAAGAACACGTTCAAATAATGGGTCTTGGTTGTACTTATGATTGATAGATTTGTGATGTTTTACACTCTGAGCTCAAATTATGTGTTTCTGACATACATTAATGAATATCTTGTTTCTCATAATGGTGTACACATTATTGTTTTGAGATATTACAAGATAAGTCTCTATGAGACATTATTGTGGACCGTAATGTTATATGTTTTATAGCTTATGAACCTATGATAAGTTGCTAATGTAGTAGTATATGGAAGGAAGTATGTAGCTTAAAATTTATGTACAACCGCCATAACTCACATTAGTAGTTTGTTATAATGTGGTAGGTATGATGGACATTATAGAAGAGGTTTATTGTATGCGCAACTAATGTTTATTAAATATTAATGTTATATGGTCATTGGGCCAAGTGGGAGAATGTAAGAATTATTATTAATTATTTCTTACTTATGTCCCAAGTTTACTTGTAACCCAAGTAATACCATAAATAATATTTAATAAGGAATAAAGCTCGTCCGTACATTGGTTACTTGATGGACGTGTCAGATTAAGTCATAACCTCTATAAATTGGTCCTCCCTCCACCAATTAGGGTTATCACATATTCTCTACATTAATTCCATCGCTGACGGTTGTGGTAACGTAAGACTAGGGCAAGAAGGTAGAAACCAATTTACGACTAACGCTTTCGCTTCTCTCTGTGATGATGTATTCCACATCAGGTATGTGCCCTAATGATCTCTATGTAAGATTATCGTGTTCAAGATCATGATATTATGTATTAAAGTATTTAATCTTACACCTGCTTCTTGGAAATTGTCAGGTACTTATGTCACGACCCGAGTCTACACCCTGGACGTGGCTGACACTCAAGAACCATTGATGGTCCCCAAGCGAACCCTCATCCTGGCTGACTACAAGCGGAAGACTAACTTAAGCATGCAAAAGCTTAAAAACTGAATAACTTCAGATATTCAACATTAAGATAATCTGAACAATACTAAATAGATAACTTTGAATAAAAATAATATATTCAACTCGCCATAAAAAGGCAACTTAAGTCTTTAAAACATTTAATAAAATAAATGAACAGACTTCTGAAACTCTATTGTCTATTTATGAAGCCTCTAAATGACAATGATGGAAGTTGGGACAAGACCCACGACCTCCTAACAACTGAAAGTAAATGAAATCCTTCGGAAACAAGGAGGCTCACCATAGCTAACTCAGACTCCCGGATGTATCAACAAAGCTCCTGTTGATGATCTTGAATACCTGTGTCTGCATCATGAGAAGATGCAGGCCAAATGGCTCAGTACGTGGAATGTACGAGCATGTAAGGGAAATTCTGAAACATAACATAAGCTTGAACTTGATAAAAGGAAACATACTTACCTCTTCTCAAACTTACTCAACTTAAGGAATACTCAAGGATACTCAAAACTACTCAAACTTACTCAACCCAAAATTATTCAAGGATAAGATACTCAACTCAAAGATATAATATTCGACTCTGGATACTCAACTCAATATAACTGAACTCATTTCAATATAAAGTAATTTAAAACAAGTGCAATATAAATAAACAAATTGTTTAAAAACATGCCGTCAATTCTGTGTGTATGCAAGGATACAACATAACTCTGAAATGTATGTAAAAAAATACAAATAACTGTGTATATAAGAATACAATAACTTCTGTGGGAGTTTCTCTAAACGACAACCATCACATAAGAGCTATTGTGATGATACATCGATCTTCCTCATGCTGCCAGCGCATCCTATACCCGGCCAAAGGTATAGGACCTGAACTGCTAAGTGGACTACTCCCAAAAATATACTAGCTTTTATGTTTTAAAAACACTCTTTTATGCTGATTTGAGATAATTGCTGAAAAACTTAGCTCAAAGGCTATCTTGGAAATCTCAGTTTCCTCTCTTGCTTCATTTAGAAAGTGATTACTCTTTTACGAAAACTAGCCCGAAAGCTCTTGGGAAATCTCAGTTTCCGTTCTTATTTAAATGTAAAAACATTTATAAACTCTTTAGGAATACTTAGTCTCCATGTACTTTTGAAGAAAAGGACTTCAAACTTGACTCTTTACTCTTTACTGAACTTAAAGCGTTAAGTTTTAAAACAAAGTTTAAACATTTGTAAAAGACTTCTTAAGATATGGTTCATGCCGAATTATGGACATGAACGGCTCAATGCAAGGTTTTCAATAACCATAGATAGAACTCAATTACTTGGAACTCAAGAACTTCAATGATACTACTCATTTCAAGAATGCTCAACTCAGAGGGTTCATGCAGAATTATGAGCATGAACTACTCAACTTAAGGACTCAAAGATACTTCTCATCTCAATACTGTTCGACTTAGGGTTCATGCGGAATTATGGGCATGAACAATTCAACTCAAGGACTTCATGGGTAACATGTAATGGTCCCATGATTAGAAATATAACCACAAAGGGGATTAGGAACTCAATACTCAAGACTTAGAACTTGAAGATACTACTCCTCTCAAAAGTACTCAACTGATGGAGTTCATGCGGAAGTTATGGGCATGAACGACTCGACTCGACTCGAAGGTCTACATAATAATATGGAACTTGTGTATACAACTGTTCTCATTCTCTGACTTACTTCCTCAAAACTTAGTTCAAATCAATGATGGATCTCAAAGAATTCACAATTTAACTCAAAGGCTTTTCGTGAACTCTACTCTTAACTCTCTCTTGAGTGTGAATTATGAATTCAAGAGTTTTGGTTCATGTCATGGAGGATCTCATGATGATAAGGTAGACTCATGAATACATTCTCTTCATCCTCATACTCACTTGCTCGAGTCTTGAAACAAGTTACTAGAAGTTGTAGAAGACTCAACAAAAGAACTCAACGGGGCTTTCTTAGAATGTTCGAAAGAATTCTCAAAACTTAACTCTTAACTCTACTTTGAATTTGAATTATAAATTCAAGGTTATGATCATGTTAGGAATGATTTTAGGTGTTTAGAAGTAGCTTAGAGTAGTTAGAATCGAAAAGGAGTGAAGGTGCACTTTAAACGAACTCAAATCGGGCAACCGACGACAAACAGGATGGGATGGGCGACCCTGGCGCTATGAGTGGCGCGGGACGCCAGCCCCTAAACTTCAGAGGAGGGTTTGGGACGCTCTAGCTGGCGCATTGCGCCAGTCCCCAACCCAGAAAATCCGACGAATTTTCCTTGCTCGTTTTCTCACCCTAACTCGCCTAGAATCGAACGGTTTCTTCCCCAATCACTTGGATTCGATTACTTAACATAAGTACACTCTAATATACTCAAAACAACACTCAAATTACTAAATTTCATCTCAAGAAATCATCAAAACCCAACACAACAAGATTTATAATGAACTTCAAGAACACCTATCAAGAACTCATCAAGAACTCTAATATTTCAACTTCAAGAATGAAATTTCGCTGAAAATAACATGATTGGCGTGTGGGTGAACAAACCCAACACTATGGAAGCTTACATACTTCTTAGGAATTAAACCCACAGCGAAAATCCGCAACAAAACGCAAGACTCTCGACGAATGCTTTGATCATCTCCTCTTTTCTCCTCTTTTCTCTTCTTTTCTCTTCTTGAACTCCCAACTAAAACCCTAGGCTAATTTCAGGATTATAAAACTGAACCTAATAGGATTAGACCCTTAAAAACTTAATAAAAACGAATTAAATCTGATTGGGTAAGGAAAAGACCAAAATACCCCTTACTATTTCCGGTTTCATTCCTTAACTGGACAACCTAACTTCAAAAGGCCATATCTCACTCATCCGAACTCGAAACTTAGCAAACTTGGTGGCGTTGGAAAGATAATTCAAAGGTCTTTGCTACAGTTTCTGGTAGCACACCTAACTCATTCTGAGCTAGGAATTATGGTCGTTTGAAGTCGACCCAAAACTCATACTTAGCTTAACTTATAAAATTTCAGATTTTGCTATTTCCAATTTAATTCTTTTTGGAACTCAAGGTGCTACATCTAGTGACCTTAACACTTAAGAAATTTTTAACTCCTTGGTAAAATCTCACTCACTACGAAGAACGGTTCGAGTCTTAGTTCGAAAATTTTTCTGGGGTGTTACAACTTAGATCTTGCAATTACTCATAAGTTCTTAAATAATACGCTACTATAATACACATTTACTCCTCCATAACTACATACTAAATTCATTTTCTCTCTTATTTCATAGATACGTTTTGTCTGGCACTAAGTAACGCTGAACAATCAAAATGCAATATTATGTAAATACTGTGGAATGTAAATATTCAATGTGTGCGCTATCCTTGCGTTCAACTCACAAAATTTTTACAACGTTGGGCCCATGCTTGCACGGGCAACTCTTACCTAGTTTGTAATATAGTTGAACTACATATTCAACAATGTTGGGTTCGATTGAACCTTCGATCAGGGAAGGAGCACGAGAGTAGGAAGTGGATTTGATTAAATTCACTAATTTTAGTTTAAACTGGATTTTTTTAATCAAAAATGTTATTTAGTATTTTTAAATTATTAATAACTCAATAAATTATGTTTTTGGTAACTAATTAATGTATTATTTACCAAGCATATTGTTTTGTACAAAACTTTTGATCAATCAGAGGATTAAGCCTCACTACTGGATAGACAACCAAATCCTACTATTACAAAGGTTTGCGAGCTTATTGATAGAAATTCATAATATCTAACTTCTTTTCTAGCTTGATTTTTATGGAACTTCGAATATGGATTTGATTTTACAATGTTACCAAAAAAAAATAAAAAAAAATGGATTTGAACTCATTTATCATTACAATATTTCAACATGCATCATTTGCTTTATCTAAAATCATTTAGACAAAGCAAAAAAATTAAATGATAAAATGTGACAACATTTCTTTACATAAATAATTACATATACATTTTCAAGCTTGAGAGGAGAGGCATATTCTTTTCCTATCAGACATTATAAAGTAACCAAACTTCTTTAATTTCTAGCAAACTTTAACTATTAGTGGACCCTTTATTTAATTTTCTCTGATCTTGAATTATTTACTATCATTTTCAAAACCGTAAGACATTTATGTAGCTATAATCATTTAAATAAAGTTGAGAATTCGAAGTTACAATATTATTAAATATAAAAATAATATCATTTTAAAAATATAATAATAAAAAAGTATATTACATAAAATAATAATAAAAATAGATTAAAAAAATTGATTATTGGACCAGAATATTAATTCCGATACCCAATTTGACATTACGTTTATTCCTTATTTGATTGTTAGTATTAGCTAATACCAATTTAAATCTTCTATCAAAACTTTAGTATTATTTATGTGTAATTTGACCATTATAATTATTTATTTGAGGCTGGGTTTCAAATTAAGAAAATATTTTAAATATGTTTTTTAACTTTATATTTTTATAAAGTCTAAATAAAGATAAAAGAAACTATCAAATCATAACATTATCTTTAATTTTAAATAAAATAAAAAAATATTTAAAATTTATGATCAAATGACCACTTGATTTGGAGATATCTTGTTCCAATCAAACGACTCAGTATTTTTCATATAATATATAGTAAGGAAATAGTCTGTTATAGCCTCATGGAGCTATCATGACAAGTACATTTCGAAGAGAAAAAAAAAAGAATTTTAATTTTTGGCGTGTAGTATATCAGTTTTCTGTTAGGGTTTGTTTATACAAGACATGCAGAGGAAAAAACAAGTACTAAAATTTTGTATAAATTAAAAGTCATGTATATTATACTTACAAGATAGAAAGTATAAATAACTAATATATGCATACATATTAAAATTTTACTGAACTTAACGAGATAAGTTCAATCTAAAAAAATTAGATTCTAAACCCTAACCTCTACCTACATAAAAGTTACATATGCATTTTCACGAACAAACATTTCAAAATATTACACAAACTCTTAAATATTCATATAGAGATCAAGACATCAAACACTATCTTCGTCAAAGCTATTCTCCAACGTTCCTAATGATCAAATGCATCAATGAGATGCAAATCATCCTACATTCGAAAAAGTAATACATTACTTGTTTTTTAAGTAATACATTACTAACAACACTCGAATAATGAAAAACATCCAGAAAGATTGGATCAAGATATAGGAACATAATTTTTGGCAGCATCCACTAATTCAAAACTTAATTTGAAAGCCATATTTCGACCCGAACGTTTTCGGGATGCTGCTAATAACCAATGAATGGCAAGTGCTTTTTCTTGTGTGGATCCTCTTTCAATGGGAACTTGACGAGTCGATCCACCTGCACGTCTTGCTTTTACTACCCCTTTATGTTATGGATTTCATTGTTCAAAAAATGATTCGCAAAGAAGAGAGATATTTTGTTTACGGATTTTTGAGTAGAATACGATTGTGAAGTGTATAAGAAAGGAAGCTTTGTATGGCTTAAACTGCCTAAATAAGAATTCTTGAACAACAAACAACCAGTTCAGATATTCACGACCATAAATAAATATTCATTAATAAAATATTTATTCATTTATATTCATTTTAAAAGTCATTACAAACAACATAAATAATTTACCCCCACCCCCCCCCCCTCTCTCTATATATATAGTAATATATCTATATGACTAATACGTTATATAACTCTAACCAGCAAACGATGATATACTTAATTAGATGTGGTAAAGTTTATTTTCAACGTCCTCGAAGGTAGAGCTATAAAGAACAAACAAACGTTATATATAGTGTGTAGGGGTGCAGTACACGATGACTTTTTGAGCGCAACATAAGACTATATACAACATGCTGTCCACTAATACAAGCCTCGAAGCTACTTTTTTGAACTTTGTATCCTCATGGATCCTATCTCCTTTGACTATTTTTTCTTCTTCGCAAGACTTTAAAGGGTATATTTGGTATGGAAAAAAAATATTTTTTACGAAAAACAATTTTGTACTGAAAACATATATTCCCTTCGTTCCATTTTATGTGACACTTTTTAAATTACGAGATTCAAACAAGTCTAATTTTTACCGTAAAATTTTCATAGATCTTTTAAACATTTTGACTTATCAATTATAGTGATTATAGTACTTTTTACTTGGTTTATAAATATATAAATTTTATTTTAAAAAACGCGAAGATTCCATCCTATCAAACTTAATTTGTTTGACTCTCAAAAAATGAAAAATGTCACATAAATTGAGACATGGGGATTATATGTTATTTAGAAAAATGTCATGAAGATGGATAGAGATGGGGTATAGGGCAGGGGTGTGAGTGTTGGGTAGGTTGGTGGGTGGGTGAGGAGACAATAAACTTGGAATCAAACATACCCTTAAATACTCAGTTTGTTTTAATTTCTTTTGTTTGAATTTAACTGGATAGGAAGTTTTAAGAAATAAAATAGTGTAACGGCTTAATCCGCTAGTAGCATTTGTCCGCATTGAACCGACCTAGAACTTCTCAACTTTAAAAATATCACTAGGATGTAATGCTTTATTTGTATAAATAACATCTCTCGTATTTTTTATTGATGTAAATTTTTATCGTAAACTAGGACATCACATACTGTTGAGATCAAAAGAAGAAACAAAAACTCTAGTCTACGGAGGAAAACCTAAGCTTAACGACGCTTTCCGGTGGCAATGACCACCACGGCCGCTGACCCTCCTTTACAAGAAGGAAGTTAGTCAAATCAGTCCAAAATGTATGCTGGTTTTCTGAAGCCAAACTCAGCGTCTAAAAAACCTATTCCGCTAAAACCTGTTACATACTTACATGGCGAACCAAGAATCATATGGGAACAAGAGGAGGTGGATCAGATGATTATCAATGAAAATCTTGAATATGTTGTAATTGGGAAATTTTCATATGGATGGTCTGACATTCAAACTCTACGGAAATTAATCCCCAAACAGTGTGAGTTAAAAGGAGAATGTAGTATTGGCTTGTTGAGTAACAAACATGTGCTTATAAGGGACACACTAGTAGAGAATTATGTGAACATGTTATCCAAACAAGCCTTTTACATTATGCATCACAATTGGTCCTATCCTATGAGAACTTTGAAGTGGGATCCATTATTTGATCCTGAAGAGGAAACTACGATGGCAATTGCGTGGATATCTTTTCCAACATTGCCGCCAATTTTTTTTGGAAGAGAGGTAGTCTTTTCGTTGGCAGCAGCAATGGGAAAGCCACTACATGTAGACATGGCGACAAGAAATAAAACAAGGCAAAGTTGTGCGAGGGTGAAGGACGAAGTGAATTTATTGGGGGAATTTCCCAAACTCATAAACATAGGCTTGAAGAAGAAGAATGGAGAAATTGCTGAAAAATGGATAAGGATAAAATATGACTACGTGCCAAAGTATTGCAAGATGTGCATGATACAAGGACACAATGAGGATGAATGTTATGTGGAACATGCTGAGTTATACCCTAAGGCAGAGACATCTGACATAGTGGGGGCAAAGCGCAAGAAGGAGGAAGGAAAGGCAAAGGAGGTTGTCAAAAACAAAAAGGAAGAGGGTAAGGCGCAACAAAACACCATCAAAATTGTAGACAATGGAAAGAATAAAGATGATTTCCAGATACAAAAAAATGGGAGAGGTGAGTGGCGAGGTAATCACCAAGGGAAAAAAAATCAAGAGATGAGATGGAATAAGGTAGATGCTATATCACACAATCAGTTTGAAGCACTTGGTGTAGAAAATGAGGCACACTCTAATGCAACAGATAAAATACAAGTCACTCATGCATCAAAAGAAGGGGTGGAGGAAACATTAGGAAAAGGTTTACCAAAAATCGATGGGGATAAGATATCAGATTTGGGGAGGAAAGGTGAGGGCGATATGAGCAACTCAAAAGGGAGCAGCATTCAAACACCAAATAATTTGCATAGCAGACAAAGGGGAGACGGAGTGAATCCTATTGATGGTAGAGATGATACTCAAGGGCATACAGAATCGACTCAGGAGAGTATGCACAGCAATTCCGTAAGATTGATTAGAGCACGCAAACAGGACACATCACTAAGAGGAGAAGGCAATCTTCTAGTGGAAGCACCAAAATTATTTGATGAATCTGAAGAACATGTTCAGCAAAGAAGGAACACAGAAGAAGATGAAGACATAGAGAATAACATACAACAAATAAGCATAGCGGGGGATCTGTCTCCTCGACACACCAACAGTCTGAAATGTAAGGTGCGAAGAGAAAAATCTATAATACCACTATAGGTTCAAACAAGGAGAAGTAAGGACAGAGCAACAAGCAGTAATCAATGAATACAAAGATGATATTTTGGAATATTATGTCCGTTAACTCACAAAACTCTTTTGCGAGATTAATGGAACTTAATATAAGGCATTGTTATTCTTTTATAGCTTTATTGGAGCCTTTTCAAGATCCTATAGAGCTAGAACAATACAAAGGTAGATTAGGAATGAATCATGCATTAGCAAATTGCTCAGCTAAGATTTGGATATTTTGGAGGGATTGTTGGGATGGACAATTGATGATCGAATCTTCTCAGCAGATCACTAAGAAATTCAACACAAACAATAGAGTATGCCTTATTACAGCTGTCTATGCACGCTGCAACGCTTTAGAGAGGTTGGAATTGTGGGAACAAATTAAGGACATTGTTCAAGGGACTCTCTTACCTTGGGTGGTTGGCGGAGATTTCAATGCAATTCTCAATGAAGAAGAAAAGTTAGGGGGACTTGAATTTACTCAACATGAAGCAACAGATTTTGCAGGTTGTATTTGCAATAGTGCACTCACAGAACTAAAGTTTATAGGAAGCAGGTTCACTTGGTGGAATGGTAGAATTGAAGAAGCTTGCATATTTAAAAGGTTGGATAAGGTATTAGTCAATCAGGAGTTCATGGATACTTTTCCCTCATCGGAAGTACACCACCTTATTAGACAAGGATCAGATCATGCATCTCTTCACATAATATGTAACACTGACAAGGAGCCTACGGTTAAGCCTTTTAGATTTCTCAACTTTTGGACCAAACACGCATAATTCAAAGAAACTATAAGGCAGTGTTGGAACATTGATTTTGTGGGAAATCCTTTTATGGAATTTTAGGCCAAGTTGAAGAAGGTGAAAAAGAAACTAGCAGCATGGAGTAAGGAAGTGTTTGGTAATATCTTTCATCAGATTGCCACTCTTAAAGATGTAATAAAGGTAAAGGAGATTCAATTGGAATCCAGCCGTCAGGTCCTAATAGATCAGAGTTGAGTAAAATGGAAGCAGAACTGAAGAAATTGTTAAAGACAGAGTAAGAATACTGGAAACAAAAGGCAGGAATGAGATGGTTTAGTGATGGTGACATGAATACTAAATTTTTTCATTCCTACGTTAATGGGAGAAGAAAGAAGCTACACCTCTCAGAAATTACTACTGAGCATTGGGAGATTCTCAATACCAACCAACAAATCGGGAAGGAGGTAGAGAAGTTTTTTACAGAACAGTTTAAGCAAGAACAACAGGACCAAGATTTTACTATGCTACATCACATTCCCAAAATGATCACAGAGGAGCAAAATGAAAAGATGACTAGGCTACCTAGTGCAGAGAAAGTTAAATATGTGGGTTTGAGCTGAATGGAGATAGTGCAGAGGGACCAGATGGTTTTTTGGGTGAATTTTTCCAATGTTGCTGGGACATTGTGGGGGAAGATATAACTAGACTGGTGAGGGCATTCTTTTGCGGTCAAGAATTACCTAAATTCAAAACTCACACCAATCTAGTACTGTTACCTAAGAAGGAGGAGGTGAAATCATTTTTTGATCTAAGGAATATAAGCCTGAGTAACTTCATTAACAAGGTGGTGTCTAGAGTCTTACATGAAAGAGTTGTTGAAGTCTTACCATCTATTATCTCTGAAAATCAGGCAGGTTTTGTGAAGGGAAGAATTACTGAAAACGTATTGTTGGCACAAGAGATCATAAGAGATATTAATCTAAGGAAAAAAATATATCAATGTAGTGGTGGAATTAGATATGACTAAGGCATATGATAGAGTATGATGGATATTCTTGACAAAAGTGCTAAGGAGTTTTGGTTTCTTGGAGATCATTATTGATATGATTTGGAGATTGATCTCAAATAATTGGTACTCAGTATTAATTAATGGGCAATCCCATGGTTTTTTCATTCCACGAGAGGTGTAAAACAAGGGGACCCATTTCACCAACCTTGTTTATCATTGCAGCGGAGGTCCTATCGAGAGGGTTAAACAATCTACACAAAGATGATAAATTTAAGGGTTATGAAATGCCTAAGTGGAGTCCTGAAATAAATCATTTGTCCTATGCTGATGATACTATATTATTTTGCTTAGGTGACAGAACTTCAATAATCAAGATGATGAGGATTCTGAGAGGCTATGAGAAAATATCAGGACAATTGATAAATAAGACGAAAAGTGCCTTTTATTTGCATGACGAAACTCCATTAATTGTGGCAATTAGATTGAGAAAATTATCTGGAATCAAACAAGGAACCTTCCCATTCATTTATTTGGGGTGTCAGGTGTTCTATGGAAGGAAGAACAAGACACATTTCGAAGATTTGGTAAGAAAAGTGGCTAGAAGAGTTATATCATGGCAGACCAAGTTCCTATCTTTTGGAGGTAAGTACACCCTCATAAATCATGTCCTCCAATCAATTCCTATATATCTACTGTTAGCACTAAATCCCCCTAAACAGTGATCGCGCAAATACATCAAATGTTTGCAAAATTCTTTTAGGGTAACACATGAGGGCTAAAGGGTAAGCATTGGGTTGCTTGGGAGGAGATGTGTTACCCTAAAAGAGAAGGAGGGATCAGTTTCCGATCACTATTGTTTCGAAAGCTCTATTTGCAAAATTGTGGTGGAATTTCAGAATATCGACTTCTTCATTATGGAGTAGATACATGGGCAGTAAGTATTGCAAAGAAATCCACCCCACAATTGTCAGAACCACTGGTGCATATAATGTTTGGAGGAAAATGATTGTCACAAGAGAAGATGTGGAGCATGAGATATGGTGGCAGCTTAAGTCTGGAAATTCGAGCTTCCGGTTTGATAATTGGACAAAGCAAGGCGCACTATATTTCACAGAAGGGGAGATAGCAAGAGAAGAGGAAACTGAAGTGAAAGAATTTGTGGTAAATGGGGCGTGGAATGTCACTAAACTCCTAGAATACATATCACCTAAAATGACTGCTCATATTATTGACAACATAAAACCAGGACAAGAAACAGAGAAAATTGACAGAGCCTGGGGGATGGGAAATGCAAAAGGAACCTTCGCCGTGAAATCATCACATCACAGATTGAGAAGTTGTAGAATAGAACCAAAATGGATGAACAATTTGTGGTTAAAAGGTCTTCCTTTTAAGATTTCATTCTTTCTTTGGAGGATTTGGAGGAAAAGAATTGCCACAGATGACAATCTTAAAAGAATGAATATACAAATAGTCTCTAATTGTTATTGTTGTGAAAGGGGAGAAATGGAGACAATGATACATTTGTTTCTAACAACCCCCATAGCTCAAAAACTATGGAGGCAGTTTGCTTAATGTGCAGGTATTGATATTGATAGGCTTCAACTGCAATATCTAATTATCAAATGGTGGGAATTAAGTGAGAATCCAAGGCTTCAACATATTTTAGCAGCTATCCCTGCTATTATTATGTGGGAGCTTTGGAAGAGGAGGAATTCAAGAAGTCATGCGAAAGAAATTTCATAAAAGAAGATGTACTATCAATGTGAATTGAGTGTTGATCATCTTATCAAAATGAAATTACCTTGGATAAAAAAAATTCCTCACCACTGGCAAGATATGTTTGATATGATTAGGGGATACAACCTACTCTTCACTACTTATTAGTAAGTTGGAATCGTCCAGAAGAAGGCTATGTTAAATGTAACATTGATGGAGCCAGTAAAGGAAATTCAGGACTAAGTTCTTATGGTTTTTGTATAAGAGATAGCTTGGGTGATTTGATATATGCAGAAGCACAAAGTATTGCACTAGCTACCAATATGGAGGCAGAGACTATGGCAATATGGAAGGCAATGTAATATTGTTGGGGTCATAACATTTCTAATATTAAGTTAGAGACTGATTTTTTAAGTCTAAAGCTTATTATTACAAGGGAATGGAAAATTTCATGGGAGGTTGCAGAAAGAATAGAAGAGATCATTAAGCTAATGGGGCAGTTAAATGTACAGGTGTGTCATACGTTTAGAGAAGCAAACCTGCTGGCGGACTACATCACTAACACAGCGATCAATCAGGAAGGTAAACAACAGTTTCACACCTTCAATCAATTAGCAAGCATGGTAGGAAAATTTTAAACATGGATAAAAGTGGAGTTCCTACCATCAGAATTAAAACAAGGAAGATAGTTAACAGGCAGTGACAAACATGAAACACAATTACAGAAAAGTCATAGACACTCACAAATACAAAAATGGACACCAACAAAAAGTTAGGATTGTGGAACCAGATCTGCAACATCAAACTTGCATTCAGCTGAGGATTCAAGAAGAAAGAGTTGTGGGGCATCTGCCCCTTAATCTGCAAGACAGAAGAGGATCAGCAACAAGAAGAAAAGAGGAACTAAAATAAAGTCAAGACACTTACTGCTACATGTTGAAGTTAATCCTATATCCGGTCACTTTTGGGCCAAATTGGGTGAAATAGTTTTATCTGGAATGTTGTTTGAACATTATTTCTCAATTAACGAACCATGAGTCCAAAAATTGATATAAAAAAAAAAAAAAAAAACATACTGTTGAGATTTCAGAGATACCTTCAATGGAGAAATGCAGAAATAAAGACGAAGGTGAAGAAGTAGCGAACCCTAGGAATTGTCGAAGTGTTTCAAAGCACACAAGCGATACCAAGAAAATTGCGTCTCAGCGAATTGGGCATCAGTACTCTTTGAGAACAGAACGAAATATAGGCCCAAAGAAATGATGAAGTCATTGTATTTTCTCAGCCCATGTGTATGTTGGATACCTAGAAACATACTACTTAGATTACCTATTTTATCCTTTCTCAGATATTGTAAAGAATAAAAGTTAGTTATAAAGTTGGCAAATAGGAGCAGGAAACCTGTATAGTCTGTTAGGAATAGAATGTTCTTTAATTTTCCACATAGTTGTATATATACAAGTTTAGAGGAGGAGATCAATACACAAAAAATTCCCAATACACCCTCTTTACTGTTTCTTATAATTCCTACATGGTATCAGAGTAGTAATTAATCACATTAATCGAATACAATCATGACCAACGAGGCTATCAATGACTCTGAACCAACACCTGAAACTTTGGTGGCAGGATCACCCTCAGGAACTAAGATTGATATCATGAATCATGCCTTCTATCTGCATTCTTCAGACTCTCCTGGAATGGGGTTGGTAAGCAACACTTTTGATGGAAGGGGTGTTGACACCCAATTTTGGCCCTCCAATATTAAATTAATTTTCAAGCTTCTTAAATTTCGAACAAATTGAAGTAGTGTTTTTGGAAAAAATCAAAAATACTTTTGAAATCATTTTCAAGGCAATTTTCCATTTTTCTGTAAAATATATCTCTATATATTTAAAATATATAGATTTATATAATTTTTTCACTTTGAATAAATATTAAGAGAATTTTTACGTAAAATTATGTTCAAATTAAGTACGCATTTTATTTCCTTTAAGCTGATTAATTCGTTAAGTCTAATAAATGATCTTTCCATCTCAAACTAATTATTTTGTGTTGTAGAAGTTAAGAAGTTTAAATAATTAATTAAATTCATAATTTATCTCGTTTCCGTTTTATCGAATTTGAACTAGTAAGAATTCGAATCTGGTGAAAATGTGAACCAGGGGACCTATTCCCTCTTGAATTTCTTTTAATTCAATTGGACCTCTAACTTAGTAAAATCAGCCAATATTTGGCCCGTTTCCAATGACCCAGCCCACTCTTCTTCTAAAATACCCAGACCTATTTTGTTCTTCTTCATTCAAACAAGATGCAACACTCAGACGCGCAACTCCAACTAGAACGACCTCTAATTCCCCAAATCGCCCCCTCAATTTCATCTTCTCTCCTTCGATTCGTACAATTCAGCGTGCAAAGCACGATTTTTTCTTGCCAGCGAGGCTCTTCTCAAGTTTCTAGGAACAAGCTTGCAAAGAACATATCCTTCGATTTTGATATTCTTTTTTAATTTTGTTTCAAATTCGTACTAATTTGTACGATTCCAGCTCATTGGAGCCTTATCCATTAAGAAATTTACAAAAAAAATGGTTCCTCCCACATCGAGAATTCATCATTTTTTTCGGATTTTTTGGGTTTCTATATAAACCCACCCCATTCACTATTCAAAGGGGCAGTTTTTTGAGAGCTGAAGAATTGAGAGCACCCCCAAAAAGGTTTTGGGAGCTCTTAGTTTGTAGTTTAAGATTTTATCTCCTCTCGACTGTCCCAGTCACATTTTGGTGGTAAAGTTCGTTGCGTCCAAAGCTCGAGTTCCAGTCGCTGCCCAGAACCAGGTAACCTTCATGTCATCTTATTATTTTCGCCCAATTATATTTCTGTTATGTAGAATTTTGTTTGGTCATGAGTTGCTTTAGTTTAGGAATTGTGTTCCTTGTCTTAGTATAATCTTCTTGATTTGTGTGTTTCGAGTAGCCTGTGTTAGATTCGCTTTGATTTTAGCTCAACCTCTATGGAAAATTGTTCTTTTAAGGCATTTTGATCTAGCTACTGTTTGTTTCTTACTTGATTTTATAGACAGGTCTTTTGATTATCGAATGTGGTGAGTTTCTGTTCTTCACTGTTAGATGATTGTATTTGGACATTGAATTCATATGCAGGCAATGTGAATATACTATAGTTGTTTTATTTAGTTGAGCTCATATGAAATATGTGTTTCTAGCTACTTTAATCTATCATTAAGTAATTTTGTAATCCATGTGTATGGTTGTTGATTTCTTTCTAATCGTCTTCTTTATTAGACATGTATAACTCGAAATGCAATTCATGTATCCTTATATATCAAGAATGTGATCTGAAAATATCTTGTTTAGTTACATCGATTTTAGAGTTTCTATCTTCGGTACTGCAAAATTCCATATGTGTTGTTGAAATGTCATCTCTGCCTGACTATTTTGTAAAACCTATTAGTGTGGTTTGCCAACCAATAGACTTATTGCTCTCCATGCCATTCAAGGGGCATGTTTGAGTGAGAAATAACTTACCTTTGGGGCTACTCTTTAGCACTCTCCAAAGAGTTAGGTTGGGATGGATGAAAGCTCATATCATAGCTTTTATACATCCTAAAATTTATTAGATTACTCTACTTAGATCCTTGTTTAAATTCTCTAAGTTATTTTGGTGCAAAGTTATTTTATATCTCCCTGCTCTTTCTTGTTTAATGCTAAATGAGTTGGCTTAAAACTTTGATCAAGTTGAGTCTAAAGTTGTTTAGCTTTAAACTATACTTGAATCTATTTCGAACTCCTTGTTGGTTTGATCAAAAGTTGTGTTTAAGTAGGAGTAGGAAACACTATGTTTAGTTATTGTCATATTTAAGTTGTGGCTGCCTATTGTTGTTAATTGCCTCCATCTTGGACATGTTATTTTATACACTGATTGTGAAGTGCTTATGAAATTATGTAGCGTTCAAATAATTTTGACATTATTATAAATATGTTCTCGTGTTCATTTACTGATTTTAGGTGCAAATATACCAGTATTTTCGTTACTGTTTGTAGTTAATCTAACCTCAACTTCTGTAAATCTTCAAGTGCCACCCTCGAATGCCCTTAGATGTTCTTACCTGGCTCAACTCAACTCAACATGATTGAACTCATTTCAATATAAAGCAGTTTAAAAGTAAGTGCAATATAAAGAAAAGTTGTTTAAAAACATGATATCAACTATGTGTGTATGCAAAGATACAAATAACTCTGAGATGCATTTAAAAATACAATGAACTGATGTATATAAAAAATACAATAACTTCTGTGGGAATTTATCTAACCGACAACCATCATATAAGAGCTATTGTGATGCTACATTGATCTACCTCACGCTGCCAGCGCATTCTATACCCGGCCAAAGGTATAGGACCTGAACTGCCTAATGGATCCACTAGTCTATTTCGAAAAGAATTCATCTAAAAAGTATGACCCTTTTCAACCCATGGTCGCTACATGGTTTTATAGTGAGGTGAGTTATCTGAACTCGTGCTCATCCCCAATTCGGTGCTCAATACTACTCCCAAAATATATTGGCTCTTATGTTTTAAAAACATACTTCTTCTGTGATTTGAGATTAGTGCTCAAAAACTTAGCTCAAAGGCTGCCTTGGAAATCTCAGTTTCCCTTCTTGCTTTATTTAGAAAGCTATTACTCTTTTCTGAAAACTAGCTCGAATGCTCTTTGCAAATCTCAGTTTTCGTTCTTATTTAAATGCGAAAAAATTTATAAACTCATTGGGAATACTTAGTCTCCTAATATTTTTGAAGAAATGAACTTCAATCTTTACTCTGTACTCTTTACTCAACTTGAAATTTAAGTCTTAAAACAAAGTTAAAACATTTGGAAAAGACTTTTGGAAAACTCTAAAAACTCATCTTGACTTTGATCTTAACTTTCCTTGAATTGGATTATGGATTCAAGGTTCATGATCTCATGTTTATGGATGATTTCATGATGTTTAGATGTACCTTAGAGTGTTGGAATCAACTAGAAAACGTAGGTACATCACTAAGGAACACGTACTAAAAGGTGGGGAACGAAAGGGGAGAACTGGCATCCATGGCGCTTAAGAGGCGCGGTGCACCAGGCCTCAAACTTCAGAGGGAAAGCTGGGGAGCGCCAGCTGGTGCATAGCCCCAAGGGGTGAACTTCAGAGCCCCTTTTGGGACGCGCTGTCTGGCACGATGTCCCACCCCCTTCCCCAGGTGTTTGACGACTTTCGTTCTCCGTTTTTCATCTTCAAACCCTCTAAATTTCAATAGTTCTTTCCCCAAACACTTAGAATCATTTATACCTCCAATATACATCAGATTCTACTCGAAAAACTCAACTAAAACATGAATCAATCTCAAGAAAACTCCAACAACTCAACCCACAAGAATTCAAACGAATATCATCAAGAACTCGAGCGATTTAATTTCAAATCAAACATATTTCACTGAATTGAATCATGATTGGCGCGTAGGCGAAGTAACTCAACTCTCTGTGATCTCACATACCTTGTAGGGATCACCCCGACGAATTCCACAAGTTAAACTTTGATGATCTTGGCGATTCTTGACTTCTCTTCTCCTTTCTCCTCTTTTCTCTTTTCTCAGAGCCCTAGCATAAATTCTAATTTTTTTAAACTGACCAAAATCTGGTTTTACCCCAATAAATCTCATAAAAATGAATTAGAGTAATTAGGTAAGAAAAAGACTAAATTACCCTTCCAAACCCGGATTAGACTTTCCTTAATCCAGCAGCCCAACTTCCGAAAGGCACAACTTACTCATACGAACTCAGAATCGTGCGAACTAGGCGGCGTTGGAAAGATCATTCCAAGAGATTTTCAATCATATCTGGAATTACACCTAACTCATCTTGATCTAGGAGTTATGGTTGTTTGAAGGTTACCAAAAATTCACTTTTCCTAACTTAACCAAATTTCCAGATTTTAATTCTTTCTAAAAATGACTATTTCTAATTATAAGCTTCTTCTTAGTTATTTCAAATTGCGAGATGTTACATTATCTCACCCTTGGGAACATTCATCCTCGAATGAGATTACTCTTACTAGGCTAAGGGTGGTAACATCAAGTTCAAACATCCAACAAGTAAATTCAACCAAACAACATGCTCACTCATGATTTTAAGAGTACTAAGAAGAGAATTAGTACCTTGGTCTGCACTGTCTCCAAATTCAAAGAGATGTGGATATCTATTCTTCATATCCTTTTCAGCTTCCCATGTAGCTATTTCAACAAATTGGTTCCTCCAAAGGACTTTGACTGATGCAACCTCTTTTGTCCTTAACTTGCGAACTTGGCGATCTAGAATATGGACAGGAATCTCCTCATAAGACAAGCTATCCTTGATCTCAATATTTCAGTTGGTATGATTAATGAAGCATCGCCCATACACTTCTTCAACATGGAGATATGAAACATCGGATGAACCGTTGCTAACTCTTGTGGTAGCTCCAACTCATAAGCTACATTGCCCATCCTTTTGGATATTCGATAAGGCCCAATATACCGGGGACTAAGTTTCCCCTTCTTACTAAACCTCATAACACCCTTCATGGGTGAAAATTTTAAATATATCCAATCATCTACTTTGAACTCTAACGGCATTCTCCTAACATCAGTGTAGAATTTCGGACGACTCTGCGCCGTTTTCAACCGCTCTTGAATCACCTTCACCTTCTCCATGGCTTGGTGAACTAAATCTAGTTCTATCAACCCTGCTTCACCAAATTCAAACCATCCAATAGGAGATCTGCATCATCTCCCATAAAGAGCTTCATATGGAGCCATTTGGATGCTAGAGTGGTAACTGTTGTTGTAAGCAAACTCAATGAGAGGTAGGTGATCATCCTAATTCCCTTTGAAATAAATCACACAAACCCTCAACATATCTTCTAATATTTGAATAGTGCGCTCTGCTTGTCCGTTAGTCTGAGGATGAAAGGCAGTACTCAAGTTCACCCTTGAACCCAAACCTTTCTGAAAAGATTTCTAGAATTGTGCAGTAAATTGTGCACCTCTATCTGAAATAATGGGGACTAACTCCATGAAGTCTTACCACCTCTTGAATATAAAGCTTAGCATAATCTTCTGTTGAGTTGGTAGTCTTTGCCGGTAAAAAGTGGGCTGATTTCGTCATCCTATCGACAATCACCCAAATAGAATCATGATGTCTGCGAGACCTTGGCAAGGCTGTGATGAAATCCATATTAATCATCTCCCACTTCCATTTCGGAAGTTCTATATTCTGAGCCAAGCCACCAGACCTTTGGTGCTCTACTTTAACTTATTGGCAATTTGGGCACTTAGCAACAAATTCTGCAATGCCCTTCTTCATACTATTCCACCAATACACCTCCTTCAAATCATGATACATCTTTGTGGAACCCGGATGAATAGAATATTTGGAGCTATGAGCTTCCTCTATGATCCTCTCTTGGAGTCTATCCACCATAGGTACGCGCAATCTACCTTGATATCTCAATACACCATCTCCCCCTTGTTCAAAAGCTAATACTCTTTGCTTATGAACATTTGTTTAAGTCTAGAAAAATGGGGTCTTGGTCCTGCTGCTCTTTCACTTCTGACACTAATGATGACTCAGCCCCATTGGTCACCACTATTCCTCCTTTTGTGGAATCCATAAGTCTGACTCCCAGACGTGCAAGTCTGTGCACATCTTTTGCTAACTCTCTATTTTCTTCCTCAACATGGGTGGTACTACCCATAGATAACCTGCTTAAAGCATCAGCAACAACATTAGACTTACCTGGGTAGTAAAGAATACTCATGTCATAATCCTTGAGTAATTCTAACCACCTCCTCTGTCTGAGATTAAGCTCCTTCTGAGTAAACACATACTGAAGACTCTTGTGATCAGTGAATACATCAACATGAACACCATACAAATAATGACGCCATATCTTCAAAGTGAATACTACAGCAGCCAACTCTAAGTCATGGGTTAGGTAGTTCTTCTCATGAACTTTCAAATGTTTGGAGGCATAAGCTATAATTTTGCCATTTTGCATTAACACGCAACCCAAACCAACTCTAGATGCATCACAATACACCACAAAACCTTGTGCACCTTATGGTAAGGTCAATATTGGGGCAGTAGTTAACCTCTTTTTCAATTCCTGAAAGTTTTTCTCACAAGCTTCAGGCCATTGAAATTTAACTGTCTTTTGAGTCAACTTCGTCAAAGGTGATGAAATAGATGAGAAATCCTCTACAATCCTTCTATAATAGCCAGCCAAACCCTAGAAACTCCTAATATCAGTTGGAGATGTGGGTCTAGGCCAATTCTGCATTGCCTTAATTTTCTGAGTATCAACTCTAATTCCTTCTCCAGACACAATATGGCTTAAGAATGCCACAGACTCGAGCCAAAATTCACACTTGGAAAACTTAGCATACAACTCCTTATCTTTCAAAGTCTAAAGAACTATTCTGAGATGACTAGCATGATCTTATTCATTCCTTGAATAGATTAGTATGTCATCAATGAAGACGATAACAAACATATCTAAATAAGGTTTGAAGACTATGTTCATAAGGTCTATAAATGTTGTTGGTGCATTGGTCAATCCAAAGCACATGACCAAAAACTCATAATGACCATAACGGGTCCTGAATGCTGTCTTGGGAATATCACATTCCCTTACTCTTAACTAATGGTAACCCGATCTGAGGTTAATTTTCGAGAAACAGAAAGCACCCTAAAGCTAATTGAAAAGATCATCAATCCTCGGAAGAGGATACTTATTCTTGATGGTAACCTTGTTCAACTGGCGGTAGTCTATACACATCCTAAGGGAACTATCTTTATTCCTCACAAATAAGACCGGAGCGCCCCAAGGTGAGACACTTGGTCGAATAAACCCTTTCTCTAAGATCAACTGCTCTTTCAACTCTGCTGGTACCATTCTATATGGCGGAATAGAGATATGACGAGTATCTAGAAGAATATCTATACCGAAGTCTATCTCTCTCTCAGGAGGGACTCTGAGAAGATCATCTGGAAAGACTTATGGAAACTCTTTTACTACTGGAACTGACTGAATAGGAGGTACCTCAACATTGAGTCATTAACTCGGACTAAGTGATAGACACACCCCTTAGAAACCAACTTCCTCGCCTTAAGGTATGAAATGAAACAACCCTTTGGCACTACTGAATTACTTTTCCACTCTAAGACGGGCTCATTTGGAAACTGAAACCTGACTACTCGAGTTCTACAATCAACTGAGGCATAACAGGCATGAAGCCAGCCCATACCAAGAATGACATCAAAATCTACCATGTCTAACTCAATTAAATCAGCCATGGTACTCTCGTGATTAACGGAAATGGGACAATCACGATAGACTCTCTCTGCTAGAATAGACTCATCAACAGGTGTGGAAACACTGAATTGTTCACTAAGTTGCTCAGGAATAACATCAAAATTCATAGCAACATATGGAGTTACAAAATATAAACTTGCTCCTGGATCTAGCAAAGCATAAACAGTAAAGTCAAAGACTTGGATCATACTAGTAACAATATCTGGCGAATCCTCTTGCTCCTGGCGACTGTTGATAGAATATAAGCGGTTCGTTCCTCTACCAGTACCGAAAGTAGCTCCTCTAGGTGCAGCTCTGTCTGCTGGAGCAACAGAAGAAGACTGGGCTCTGTTGCCCCCATTACCATTTCACTGCTTATTCTTTGGACAATCTTGCATGAAATGCCCAGTCTGACCACACTTGAAACAACCAATGGAGCCCTCACGACAAATACCCGAGTGGTGTTCCTACCACACTTGGCTCAGGCAAGAGGCTTACTACCGCCTTGCGCCACACTTCCCTGAGAATAGACAGGTTTAGCTCTGGAATTCTGACCATAGTTCTCACCCTTGTTCTTAGGTGTAGGTGCACTAGCAGATGATGGAGCAAGTCCCTTCTGTTTCTGTTGGAAAAATGACCGGTTGGCATTACTCTTCTGCTGCCCGAACTCATTCCCTGTCTTACTCCTCTTGTTCTTGAACTCCTCTCTATCTCTCAGCTTTTCTTTCTCTACCTGCAGCACATAGACCATCAAGCTCGAAATGTCCATGTCCACAATAAGTATTGTTGCCCGGCCCTCTTTGCTTGATAGACGACCCAACCCAGCAACAAACAAGATCATTCTACTCCTTATGTCCTTAACCATCTCCAGAGCATAACGGGATAGTTGAGTGAACTTCAAACCATATTCATGAACACTCAGAGAATCCTGCTTAAGTGTGAGGAACTCACGTACCTTGGCCTCTTTCAATTCTCGGGGAAAGAAACTCCCCAAGAAAGCTTCCTCAAAATAGGCCCAACTCGCAAACGGTGCATCCTCAGCTCTACCCTCTATCCATTGGTCAAACCAAGTCCTAGCAACATTCTTCAATTGATATGCAGCTAGCTCAATTCTCTCAGTATCAGTAACATTCATCACATCGAATACCTTTTTCAGTTCTTCAGTGAAGTTCTCTGGATCCTCAGTAGTGCTTGAACCAGTGAAGCTTGGAGGATTCATCCTCAAGAACTCACGAATCCTTGAAGTGTCAGCCTCTTACTGTCGAGATCCTCTTTGCTAACCAGCTTGATTGGTTAAAACTTGACTTAGCATTCTTATAGCCTCACGGAACTCAGCATTGGTAACTTCCCCTTGAGGTTGCACTTCAGGCCCATTGGGTAACTTTTGTTCCTAAACATTCCTCCTAGCTGGACGATCTCTAACTGCTCTTCGTGGAGGCATGATTATCTGAAAACACGCGCAAGCACGAATTAGAGGGAAACTTTTAGAGATCAAACGGAAGCTTTTAGAGATCAAACTCTAACTCACAAAAAGAGTATGAAAGAAGTGAGATAGTTCTTAAATGTTGCAGCATCCTAACTGGCGCAGTTCATAGCGATAACTAGGACTCTACAGACACGGCTTCATAGACTCCCTAGGACTCTTGAACTCTGTGATCTAATACTAAGTTTGTCACTCCCCGAGCCTACACCCTGGACATGGCTGGTACTCGAAGACCATTATTGGCCCCAACCGAACCCTTGGCCTGGCTTACTTACTCTGCGGAAGACAATATTCATACTTAATGATTAATGAACTTAATTGAATTGAATAACAAGATAACCAAGAATGTTAAAAGTTAAACATTCAACTTGGCCAAAAGTGGCAACCTAAGTCTTAACAATAAGAAATGATATTTAAAAGACTCAAAGGACTAACATATGACTGTCTATGAAGCCTCTAATAACAACTGAGATGGGTGTTGGGACAGACCCCACAACATCCTAATGAACTAAACTAGAAACCAATGAAATGGATCCTCTAGAAAGTAAGGAGGCTCACCAACAGACTCTAAACTACTCACTGGATCAACGATGCACCAAAATGACGATCCTAGTTACATGTGTCTGCATCATAATACGATGCATGCCAACTAGTATCAGTACATTGAATGTACGAGTATGCGAGTTGGAATACTTAAACAACGTAGGCTAGAAAGAATCTGAGAGAAACTGAAGAACTTACCTGGCTCAACTCAACTTAACATGATTGAACTCATTTCAATATAAAGCAGTTTAAAAGCAAGTGCAATATAAAGAAACGTTGTTTAAAAACATGATATCAACTATGTGTGTATGCAAAGATACAAATAACTCTGAGATGCATTTATAAATACAATGAACTGATGTATATAAAAAATACAATAACTTCTGTGGGAATTTCTCTAACCGACAACCATCACATAAGAGCTATTGTGATGCTACATTGATCTACCTCACGCTACCAGCGCATTCTATACCCGGCCAAAGGTATAGGACCTGAACTGCCTAATGGATCCACTAGTCTATTTCGAAAAGAATTCATCTAAAAAGTATGACCCTTTTCAACCCATGGTCGCTACATGGTTTTATGGTGAGGTGAGTTATCTGAACTCGTGCTTGTCCCCAATTCGGTGCTCAATACTACTCCCAAAATATATTGGCTCTTATGTTTTATAAACATACTTCTTCTGTGATTTGAGATTAGTTCTCAAAAACTTAGCTCAAAGGCTGTTTTAGAAATCTCAGTTTCCCTTCTTGCTTCATTTAGAAAGCTATAAATCTTTTCTGAAAACTAGCTCGAATGCTCTTTGGAAATCTCAGTTTCCGTTCTTATTTAAATGTGAAAACATTTATAAACTCTTTGGGAATACATATTCACCTAATGCTTTTGAAGAAATGAACTTCAATCTTTACTCTTTACTCTTTACTTTTTACTCAACTTGAACTTTAAGTCTTAAAACAAAGTTAAAAACTTTTGGAAAACTCTAAGAACTCATCTTGACTTGACTCTTACTTCTCTCGACTTTGATCTTAACTTTCCTTGAACTGAATTATGGATTCAAGGTTCATGATCTCATGTTTATGGATGATTTCATGATGTTTAGATGTACCTTAGAGTGTTGGAATCAACTAGAAAATGTAGGTACATCACTAAGGAACACGTACTAAAAGGTGGGGAACGAATGGGGGGAAATGGCGTCCCTGGCGCTCTGAGAGCCATGGGGCGCCAACCCTCAAATTTCAGAGGGCAAGCTGGGGCGCGCTGGCTGGCGCGACGCCCCACCCCCTTCCCCAGGTGTTTGACGATATCCGTTCTCCGTTTTTCATCTCTAAACCCTCTAAATTTCAATGGTTCTTTCCCTAAACACATAGAATCATTTATACCTCCAATATACATCAAATTCTAACTCGAAAAACTCAACAAAAACATGAATCAATCTCAAGACAACTCCAACAACTCAACCAACAAGAATTCAAACGAATATCATCAAGAACTCAAGGGATTTACTTCAAATCAAACATATTTCGCTGAATTGAATCATGATTGGCGCGTGGGCGAAGTAACTCAACGCTATGTGATCTCACATACCTTGTAGGGATCACCCCGACGAATTCCACAAGTTAAACTTCGATGATCTTGGCGATTCTTGACATCTCTTCTCCTTTCTCTTTTTTTCTCTTTTCTCAGAGCCCTAGCGTAAATTCTAATTTTTTTAAACTGACCAAAATCTGGTTTTACCCCAATAAATCTCCTAAAAATGAATTAGAGTAATTAGGTAGGGAAAAGACTAAATTACCCTTCCAAACCCGGATTAGACTTTCTTTAATCCAGCAGCCCAACTTCCGAAAGGCACAACTTACTAATATGAACTCGGAATCGTGCAAACTCGGCGGTGTTGGAAAGATCATTTCAAGAGCTTTCCAACCATATCTGGAATTACACCTAACTCATCCTGAGCTAGGAGTTATGGTCGTTTGAAGTTGACCAAAAACTCATTTTTCCTAACTTAACCAAATTTCCAGATTTTAATTCTTTCCAAAAATGACAATTTCCAATTATAAGCTTCTTCTTAGTTATTTCAAATTGCAAGATGTTACATGCATTCTCTTTTTTTCGACTCAAACCTCCGCCAAGTTACGAAAGGGAAGCTGATATATTGGGTTGAGACCCCAAAAACCAGCAGCAACAGTAGCTCCAAAGAGCTAAAACGAGAAGCAAAAATTGCGTTAAAACCCAACATCAGAGGCAACAACAGGGGCTCAAAAAAGCTGAAATGAGAATGTTTTGGGTTCAAATCAGCCGAGATTTGAACACCTGATTTTTGCAGCAATTTCAAAGGGCTGGAAATAGCATTTTTTGGACTTTAAAAAGCTCAAAAACAACACCAGCAGCAGCAAATAAGAAGCAGCAAGTGGACTTACAATTGTCCAAGTTCTATTCGTGCTTTTGTTTTCCTTATATCGTGATTTTGTGATAGTTATTTTTAACTTCTAACATTATTTTTGTTAACTTAGATGAATCCTTTGGAGGTTTCTAATGACTCTTCTATTTCGCCATTTGCTTATTTAAGTATTCAAATTTTCAAAACCTCTTTTAAGTTGGGCAATCTATTCTTCAAGACTAACTTGAGAATTATTTATATTCTTTCATAGTTAGTATTTAGCTTTCAAACCCACATCTAAGTGATTGTGTTGATTATTCAACTCAAAAACTTGACTCGGATAAATTGTTAAGTTAAAATTTTATTTTGGCACTTTAACATTTGAATTATTTCATTATTTGGGATAATACGAATGTACAAGTATGAAAATATTTCTCATTTAAAATAATAATAATAATAATAATAAGATTTTTCAAGTAATTTAAGTTTTCTTTTAAAAATAGCCAAGCTATTAAATCCGTCGGTCAACCGCGTGTTAGCAGATTCTCTAAGATGCCTAAATTCTTCCTTAGAGAATTATTTGAACCCCTACCTGACTCTGGTTTTATTTAAAATATTTTCTTTCAAAAAATTCCCTTTTAAATAGTTTTCTTAATTTTTCCTAAAATTAAGTGGCGACTTCAAATTACTCATTTTTTCCATAAACTTAACAAAATTGCCAAAGTTGCAAAATGGATTCGAAACCTTAGTTTTCAAAATCGGGTCGTAACAAGGGGCTATCAAGGATGGAAGAGATCAGTGCTCATAGCACTCTTTGCAAAGAACAAATTGGGCTTCATAACTGGTCCACATCCTTCACCAGCTCCAACATCACTAGGTATGCAGTCCTGGAGAAGGTGTAATGACATGGTAACATCTTGGCTTCTTAATTCCCTTTCAAAATAAATAGCAAATAGTGGTATATACTCTCGAACTGCTAAAGAACTTTGGATGAGTCTAGAACACATATTTGGTCAATCAAATAGTGCCAAACTTTTCCACTAGAAAAAGGAACTCAACAGGTTGGTTCAGGGAACTAACAATATTGAAGGATACTTTACTAAACTCAAGAGACTTTAGGATGAATTAGCTTCTCTGGATTCATAAGATAAATGTACTTGTGTGAGCATCTGTGAGGGAAAACAGAAACTGGAGAAATCTCTGAAAGATGAAATGCTTATACAATTTCTCAAGGGTCTTAACGACACATATGCTCAAGCTATGGGTAATATTCTTATGATGAATCCACTACATAACATTAATATTGCCTATTCCTTGATTTTACAGGATGAAAACCAAAAGGAAACATGCATGAGTCATATCATTCCTATTGACTCTTCATATTTCATGGTTAATAACAATGTGAATCAGAACAAAAATAGTAAACTGATTCAGAAATTCAACCCAGGTACATCAGGCTCAGGATCTGGAACTAAGCCAAACATGGGCTATCCTAGAATGAAAAACTACCAGCAGGCTTCTAGATATCCAAGACAGAATCCAAGGTTCAAAGGAAATAAGAAATACAATCATAATGTTTATTGTGCTCGTTGTGGTAAAACAATACATGTCATAGATGATTGCTACAAATTGATAGGTTTTCATGAGGATTTCAATTTCACAAATGACAAAACTTATTCAACACCAGTAAGAGGAAATGTAGTTGTCTCTATGGAGGAAGAAATCCTAACTACTACATGGACCAAGTCAGTAAGCACATGAGCAAGGAGTAATTTGGACAGTTCATTCAAGTAATTAAGCAGATGAAACTCCCAAAATCCGCAACAAAAAATGCAGCACCTGAGATCAATGCCAATGCAGTGGCTGGTACTATTTTGAAGTATTTTGGGACTTGTTTTTCAGTTTTTAATTCTTGAACTTGGATCATAGATTCAGGGGCTTCTGAGCATATGTATTTCAATTCTGAGTCATTTATCTCTCTATCTACTCTTAGAATTCCAATCACCATAAATCTTCCCAATTCTCATTCCATAACTATTACTCACATAGGGAGTGTTCAAATATTCTTTGGCTTGACAATACATAATGTCCTGTATGTGCCAAGTTTCAAATATAATCTCTTATATGTTAATAAATTCAGTAGTCAATTCAATTATACAGTTTTCTTCAATTCTAACAATTGTATGTTACAAGGCCATTCAATGAAGAGGCCTCAAGCTTTTGGTGAAGCAAGAGAAGGCCTCTATTTGTTGCAGTCCGTTCCTAAGAAGCCTAGTTCAAGTCAAAATACTCTTATAGAGTCTCAAAAATGTAGTAGAATCAATAGTTCTGTCTGTTTTCCTGATTATATTTCAGTTCCTTTTTCCAATTTGTTCAAATGTTTCTTCCAATGTAAGGTTATGGCATGTAAGATTAGGGCATCTACCCTATGCATCAATGAAAAGTATCAGTTTCTTGTTTGTTCCTCAACATTCTGATTTTTATTGTGATGTTTGCCGTAAAGCTAGACAGTCTAGATTACCTTTTTCTACTAGCAAAATCATTATTAAGAGTTGTTTTTCACACTTGGGGACCATACAAGGTGTCTACCTATAACAATTATAGGTTGTTTTTTTTTACTATAGTGGATGATTACAGTAGAGCTACATGGACATTTATGCTAAGTACTAAATACAATGTCTTTTCTGTTATTCAGAGTTTTTTATGCATGGAATACCAAAGTAAAGGTGATTAGATCTAATAATGCCATAGAGTTAGGGAAAAGTGAAGCAACCTCAAAGTTTTTGAGCTCACGGGGAATTATTGATCAGACCTCAAGTGTGGCTACCCCACAACAAAATGGGGTTGCTGAAAGAAAACACAAACATCTACTAGAAAATGCAAGGGCCTTAATGTTTCATTCAAAGGTACCCCTGCTCTACTAGGTGAATGTATTTTGACAGCTAATTTCTTGATAAACAGGTTACCATCAAGAGCTATTCAGGGAAAAACACCTTATGAAGTATTGTTTGGAAACCACCTTCTTATGAATTTCTTAGATATTTTGGTTGTTTGTGTTATGCCAGTACTTTAGTTCATGGAAGACATAAGTTTGATCCAAGAGCTCACAAATGTGTATTTCTAGGTTATCCTAGCAACCAAAGGGGGTACAAGTTACTTGATTTGGAAACTAATAAGATCATTGTTTCTCGAGATGTTCATTTTATTGAAAATCATTTTCCTTTTTCACAATCATCCCCAAATAACTCTATTTTTCTCATTCATGACCCTATTGACTATTCTTCTACTCTACCACAAGATCATTCAAAACCTATGGATTCTAACTCTATTGATAGTCCTCATTTTAATCCCTCATCAAATATCCCTATTCATTCACCTGGTTTGGACATTCAACCAGAACAGTCAGATCTTCTCTCTGAACCTGTTGTATCACAATCACCAGTTCCTGTTAGAAGATCTAGCAGAACTAATATTAGGACTTTGCCTTCACATCGCAAGGATTATATCTGTAACACAATTTATCTTAGCAATGTTACATATTCATGTTTTGTTGCTCCTAGTAGTCCTTCTAGTTTTTCTTTTGCCAACCTCTCAAAACCCAGTCAACCTATCCTACAATCCACTTCCACCATTTCAGAACCTAACAGTTTTCATAAAGCTTGTAAACATGCAGGTTGGCAGCAAGCCATGCAAGATGAAATTGATGCTTTACAATCTAATCATACTTGGGATGTTGTAGTTCTACCCAAGGGAAGAAAGTCTTTACCTTGTAAATGGGCTTACAAGGTTAAGCAACATGCAAATGGGACAATTGAAAGATTAAAGGCTAGGATGGTAATAAGAGGGGACATACAGAAAGAGGTGATTGATTATAATGAAACTTTTTCTCTAGTGGTAAAAATGACAACAATCAGGTGCCTACTAGCCATTGCTATTAAGAAAGTTTGGGATGTCTATCAATTTGATGTCAACAATGCTTTCTTGCAAGGAGATCTGCAAGAAGAAGTATACATGAAATTCCCTAATGGTTTGGATCCTCCTCAACCTAAAATGGTGTGTGAGTTGAGAAAATCACTTTATGGTCTTAAGCAAGCCTCCAGACAGTGGTATGCTAGATTAGCAGGAGCTTTAAGTTTCAAAGGATATGTGGCTTCCCTAAATGATTATTCACTATTTTTTTAAAACCAGGTGAATTCATTTCAATTGTTGTTGTGTATGTTGATGACATTTTAATCACATGAAATGCTATTGATGAAATCCAGCTCTTAAAGAATTTTTTGCATAAAGAGTTCAAAATCTAAGATCTAGGCCTTCTACATTATTTTTTGGGTATAGAAGAACTAAGCGAGGAACAAGGCATGATTATTAGCCAAAGAAAGTATACCTTAGAGCTTTTAGAGGAGTTTGTTGTTTCTCATATTTCTTTAGTATCCTCTCCCATAGATCCTTCAATCAAGCTCTCTGCAAATTCAGGAACACCCTTGTCAGATCCTACATTTTTTTGACATCTTTTTGAAAAGATCAATTATTTGACTCACACTAGACCAGACTTATCCTTTGTTGTCTTAACACTCAGTCAGTTTATGCATAGTCCTTCGACTGATCACTACAATGTTGGTTTAAGAGTGATTCGTTACCTGAAGAAATTTCCAAGTTATGGTCTTTTCTTTATTGCTTGACCTTTTTTATCCTTGTCCACTTTTTTTTATGCTGACTGGGCGTCTTGTCATGACTCTCGCCGGTCAATCAATGGATTTTTTACCATCTTATGAGGGTCTCCGATCTCCTGGAAATCAAAGAAACAAAGTTCAATATCTTTATCATCTATAGAAGAAGAATATCGTTCAATGAGAAGGTTAGTTGCAAAACTAACTTGGCTTACCCATTTACTTACCGATCTATCAATTCTTCCTCCTTTGTCGGTGCCTATTCACTTAGATAGCCAAGCTGCTATACATATCGCTCGTAACCATGTGTTTCATGAGCGGACGAAACACGTCGAGCTTGACTGTCATTTTGTTCATCAACACTACCTCGCCGGTCTGATTTCTTTATCTTTTGTTCCCTTCAAAGAACAATTAGATGACAAATTTACTAAGCCCCTCACCGGACCTTCCCATCTTTACAATATGTGCAAGTTGGGACTCACCATGTTCCCCTCCAACTTGAGAGGGGATGTTGAGATTTCAGAGATACCTTCAATGGAGAAATGCAGAAATAAAGACGAAGGTGAAGAAGTAGCGAACCCTGGGAATTTTCAAAGTGTTTCAAAGCACACGAGCGGTACCAAGAAAATTGGGTCTCAGTGAATTGGGCCTCAGTACTATTTGAGAACAGAACGAAATATAGGCCCAAAGAAATTATGAAGTCATTGTATTTTCTCAGCCCATGTATATATTAGATACCTAGAAACATACTACTTAAATTACCTATTTTACCCTTTCTCAGATATTGTAAAGAATAAAAGTTTGTTATAAAGTTGACAAATATGAGCAGGACACTTGTATAGTCTGTTAGGAATAGAATGTTCTTTAATTCCCCACATAGTTGTATATATACAAGTTTAGAGGAGGAGATTAATACACAAAAAATTCCCAAACATTCTCTTTACTGTTTCTTATAATTCCTACACAAACACACCTTCTTATAAACCCTCGTTAAAATTTACCCCATTCACATAAGACTATGACAAAAATACTATCTCGTAAAACTACTTTGGACAAGACATATATATATATATATAGTCGACCTTGATTACGACCAAACAAGCTGAAAGATACTCCAGTGCTCTAGTGTAGACATGATATTGATACATCACTATTTAGTGATGGTTGCAATAATATGACTACATAAATACAATTTCAATTCTTAAAATTTTAATAGCGACTATAATAAAACTTAAATGATGATCTCAAAATCGAGTATCCATGATTGGGAAAATTACATGGTTAAATAAATATATATTAGTTAATTTAGTCATCATAGTTGTAGTTTTAGTTAATTACCACTCGCGACCAACATTAGTGGTAATTACATGGGCTGGCTGAAGTTTCAAGTTTGTATAATTCAGAATTTGTATAATATAATTTGTATAATTTTTATATAATATAGTTTGTATAACTGTTTAAAGTTCAAATGTTTGTATTTGTATAAATTCGTTATAACAAATTTATACAAAAAAAACTCAATTATATAAACTCACCCGCGAATTATACAAACAAAGCAACTTAGACTATAGCTACATCCTTTAAATATGCAAACTATAGCTATGTGCTATGATTAAATTTATTCTAATGGCTATTTGCAAAAATTTCCCGTTGTGATTTTTGTGCACTTTGTCTGTTGAGCAAGCCTTGGTATAAAGTCCTCAAATATTAAAAATCCCAAAGAATATTGTGTATTGAACTAGGGAAAATTGTATATAATAGCAAACTATTAATTTAAATTAAATGTTATACTCATAGTTTGATTTAATTGTACCCGATAGCAAATTGTTGTTATTTCGCCTCTGTCACGCCCTGAGCCTACACCCTGGACGTGGTCGGCACTCGAGAACCATTTTTGGCCCCAAGAAAACCCTTGGTCTGGCTTACTTACTCAGCAGAAGACTTTACTTAACAACATAAATACAAATAAAACTTAGAATGTTATAAAGAAAACATTCAACTAGCCAATAAGGCAAACTCAAGTCTCAAAATAGGATAATGAAAATGAAAAGACTAAAGAACTAACATCTGACTATCTGTCTATGAAGCCTCTAAACAACTGAGATGGATGTCGGGACAGACCCACGACATCCTAATGAACTAACTAATACTAAAAGCAATAAAAAAAGATCCTCTGGAAGTAAGGAGGCTAACCAAGAAACTCTGGAGCTCAACTAGAATAAATGATGCGTTGGATGTTGATCCTGGTTACCTGTGTCTGCATCATAAAAAGATGCAGGCCAACTGGCATCAGTACATTGATTGTACGAGTATGTGAGTGGAATTCTAAACAAGACATAAGCTTGAAAGGAACTAAAGAACTTACCTGGCTCAACTTAACTCAACTTAACTGAACTCATTTCAATATAAAGCAGTATAAAAACAAGTGCAATATAAAGAAAAGCCTTTAAAACATGGATGTCAATTTTATGTGTATGCAAAGATACAATATAACTCGTATATGTATATAAAAATACATATAAACTGTGTATAAAATTATTGTTACTTCTGTGGGAGTTTCTCTAATCGACAACCATCACGTAAGAGCTATTGTGTTGATACATCATTTTGCCTCACGCTGCCAAGGTCGTCCTATACCTTGCCGAGGGTATAGAACCTAAACTACTAAGTGTATCCACTAGTCTATGCTAAAAAGCACCAAGGGATCATCTAAAAAGTATGATTCTTTTCTACCCATGATGGCTACATGGTTTATGGGGGCTGGGAGTTGTTTGAACTCTCCCCCAGATCAGTGCTCAATACTACTCCCAAAATATATTATTAAAATATATTACTAGCTCTTATGTTTAAAAACATATTCCTTTCTGTGATTTGAGATAATTTCTCAAAACTTTAGCTCAAAGGCTATCTCGAAAATCAAAGTTTCCTCTCTTGCTAATATTAGAAAGCAATTACTCTTTTCTGAAAACTAGCTCAAAAGCTCTTTGTAAATCAAGTTTCATTTTCTTGTTTAAATGTGAAAACAGCTAAACTCTTTTGAAGAAATGAACTTCAATCTTTACTCTTTACTCAATTTGAACTTTAAGTCTTAAAACAAAGTTAAAACGTTTAAGAAAGACTTTTGGAGAACTCTTTGAACTCAACTTGACTTGACTCTTAACTTTCCTTAAATTGGATTTATAGATTCATGGTTATGTTTCTTGTTTACTGATGATTTCTAGATCTTTAGATCTTTAGAAGTCACTTAGAGTAGTTAGAATCAATAGAAAGTGTTAGTACAATTTAGAAGAACTTAGATGGGCTAAACGACAAAAAAGGGGATGGGGTGGACGGACCTGGCGCACTGCTGGCGCGCCAAGCCAGCCCCTCACTATTAGAGAGCCATTTTGAGCGCACCGCTGGCGTGCCACCCCAGCCTCCTTGGCGCTATGGGGGGCGCCATGTCAGCCCCTTCCCAAGCAAACCTGACGAACTTTTCAACTCGTTTTCTGACCTTAAATCGATTCAATGTGATTCTTTTTCTCAAATTCACTTTAGATTCATGTACCCACATCATATACATAAGAACCTAACTCAAAATAACTCTAATAATCGACATTAACTCTCAAGAACTCCTTAATCTTAACCCAATTTCAAGAACGAAAGTAATTCAAGAACACCCAGCAAGAACATTCAAACTTCCAATCTTTTTAGGACGAATTTATGGTGAAATAAATAGGTTTGGCACGTGGGTGAATGAACCCAACGTTCTGAAAGTTTGACATACCTCGTAGGATTGAATCCTTGGCGAAATCCACAATCAAACTTGAACGTTCTTGACGAATCTTTGGTTATTTTTAATATTGAGTCACAAATTCAAGACTATATAAAACTAAAAGAAATAAAATAAACTAAAACGGAGTCGACATAACTATATATTTATGCTAGTGTAGAGCAGAAGGGAAAAAAAGAAGAAGAAATAACAATAATATTCATAATTGAAGCAGCAAGACGTCAAACATATGAACCCGAGTTCACGATTTTCAATAGAAAAATGCAAGCCAGTAGCAAATTGGTGACATATTCAATAAACTGGATATATAAACGGGGCATGCTTCTCATGACAGCATTCAAAGACATGCAAAGCACTAGAAAGTTCTGATAAATTTTAACATTTTAACACAAGGGAAAATATTTAAAGGAACTTAACACCAACAAAACAGAAAAGTTAAGATCTTAAAGGAAATTTATTAAGCTCAAGTATAAGACTAAAAATTTAGGAAATGCATATTTTAACTTTTTTTAAAAAATCTCAAGGAGCAAAGTTCAAATATGGTGCTACACTAATGACTCTTTTGGTGGAAGCAAAACACAAACAACAAATATAAGATTTGAATAGCCAACTGTAAATCCTCAAATAATTAGTTAAACTATGGCAAGATGAGCTAAAAAAAGGTATAGACAAATCAAATTCGACATATATTCAACTATGCAGATTTAAAGCGAAGAACAGCACACACATACGACTCGGCCAAGGTCTTAATCATGGATTCAAGGGCATGATTTCAATATTAATCTAAGCATTTTGAGCAGACAACAGAAATATAACATCAACAACTATAACAGGTTACAAGAAACTCAAAAAGAAACATGAGTAACATAGCAAGACACTAATGTGGAGAGATCAAAACAACACTAAATAAGATATCAAGCTCCAAACAAAGTACTAAAGGAAATACCGGAGTCAAATGCTCGCTATTTTGAGTGCTTCAAAATCATTAGTAGCTCCTAATACTCTTAAGATCCAAGTACTCGAATGTCTTACATGAAGGCATGAAACACATGAATCAAAAATAAAACCCACACGCCATTTGCATCAGCCAAAGAACTCAGTTTAATGTTGTAAAGGATAAACTACATTTTTTTACTTAACAAACAGAGATGTTCAATGGAAGACGATAAGAACGGCATCGGGAAATTAATAACAGCAAATATATACTACTGACAAACCAAACAAGGAAATCACGAAGAACTAACTTGACTTAACCTTATCCATAACGAAATAAGCAGCGAGAGCACAAATAGAACAAACAATATTTGACCGAAACTATAACTCGCACGCGAGTTTACCTCTTCTGGAGCAGCAGAACTGAGACGACGAGTCGAAAAGCTTTCCACCACCACAACAAAGAGCTTTCGAAAAGCTCTTTAATCGAACAAGATAGGGACCGGAGTTCGAATCAATTATCTTTTCCACTTTGAAGTGTGTTTCGTATGTATTTTTATATATTTTCCTTTAAGCTATCTCTCTGTATCAGTGGAAGCCCAAAAAAAATCCCCTTTTTCACTAAAGAATAAGAGGCTTAAATAGGGAAAACTAGGGTAGATTTGGAGGGGGAAAACTGGATGGATTCCGAATGGATCCCAATTTGAAATTCAAAAATCCTCTTTTATAGATAAGGCTATCAGCTCAATAGTACGAATTCCTAACGGAATTGAAAGGCTTTCCGCTCGATTAAATGCAAAGGACGAAGAACACACGAGATTACTCCGTCTGTCCCGATTAGAGAATCTTCTCGTACGGAGAGGAGGACAAGGGAGAGAGGAGAAGGAACGCGTCGATGCCACGAGCTGGGCTTGATTCCGGACTGAACTTCACGTTCATGGGCTCACGAAGAAGACAAAGTTGTACAGGGGTCGGGTGGTTTGGGCGTTGTATTGTTGTTGCTACGGAAAAATGGGGATTTTAATTGGAATTGGGAATAAGAGTAAAAGTTGGGCTGGGAAAACGGAAAGGATTATGGGTCTTTTAGAATTGCAGATTAGGCTGCTGATAATGAGTGTGAGGGAGTGGGCTGATGTACATAGAAAAGGGACTAAAACTTGATTATAAATTGGGTCTGAAGGGAGGTAAAGGAGTAGCTAGGTTTGTAATAGGAAAATGTCAACATGGGTTTCAAACTTAGGGACCTTAAGTTTAAAGCTTGGCCAAATTGAGTTTAATTGGTTAATTCGGCCAAGACTAAAAATAAGATGAATAATATCAATTAATTATTGAGCTTCTTAATATTAACGAAATAAAATAATTAATTTAATTATAAACTAAATAATTAAAAATATAAACTATTATATAACTAAACTAATTAAGCAAATATTTAATTAAAACAAAATATTT
Organism: Solanum piurae; assembly: GCA_029582685.1. Lineage (NCBI taxonomy): Eukaryota > Viridiplantae > Streptophyta > Magnoliopsida > Solanales > Solanaceae > Solanum > Solanum piurae. Next base: position 13,427 of record JAJOOO010003188.1, on the reverse strand, counting down.
TTTGAAACGATTTTCAAATATTCATAAAATACACTAATTATATACAAAATTATATAAAATATATTTATCATTTAAAAATTATAAAATGACAAAAATTACTTTAAAATAAACTTGAAAAATATTTGGATTTTTATAAAATTAGTTATTCTAAATCGTTTGAAAATTAAGAAGCTCGAAAATTAATTATTATCGGGGAGGGTCAAAATTGGGTGTCAACAATAGGTATATTTTTATATAATACAAGTATTCCTAACCTTGATTCATCTATCAAAATGAAAGTATTACCAAACAAAACTTTATGGGGTGTTTATGTATTTAACCTTTTTTTATTCATTCTAAAAAGAATGTAAATTTTAAAATTTGGAAACAATTTAATCTTAAACTTTTTATATTTTTAATCTTTATTAAGAACTTTTTATAACCAATCGAATGTTATGAATTGTTTAAAATCATAATAAAAATAGTTTTGTAGCCACACATAAATATTATGGCATGCTTAATATCACGACCAAGTCATGAATGACATATAGTCATGTATTAGCCACTTGTTCTAACCCATCGGTGGTCCCCTAAAGTTGACACGAAATTTTACTTAGATACCTTAACTGAGAAATGTCCATTATAGACATCTCATATAGAATCTCATTGTACTATTTTAACACTTTTTACTTACATTGCATAGTGAGTTTTATACACTCATTGATAGGCGTGTGAAAGGGTTATTTAATTAATTTTTAATTATTTTTTTCATCTTCTTCCTAATTTTCAGCCATCATTTTGACAAGTTAAATTCCATCCACTTGTGAATGAAGTTTTTTCTACAAAAGTGACAGAAAATATTTCTAAAATTTAAGAATAAATTCATTTATAAAATACTTTCATGGAAGAATTTAATATTCACAGCAATGTAAACTTAAGAGGATTGATAAAAACTTATTTCGGTAATTTGTGGGGTTTGAATCACCCAACGAAGCGCAACATGTACATATCGGGGGGTAATTTCTGCAAAAAGGGATAGAGATTTGGAGAAAGCAAAGTGGGGGAGCCAGGGGTATTTTGCAGACTGCAAAAAAGAAATTCAAATCAGCAGGGGGATTTGTTAGTCTGGGGGTTTTGGAGAAGGCGATTGGGGGTTGGGAGGAAGTGTATTTGGAGAAGACGATCGGGGTTGTGGGCGATTTTGGAGAAGACGATCGGAGTGGGGGGGGGGGGGGGTTTGGAGAAGACAAACGATTAGGGGTGGGGGGGCTTTGGAGAAGACGGTCAGGGGTGGGGGCTTATTTGCTTAAATTTTATTTTATTTGGGGAAAAAATTATGTGTCATTAATTCATTAGTCAGTTTTTATTTTTTCTTGATATTAATTTTTTTAAAATTATTTTAGACACAAATAACAAATGTCATCGTTTAATTTGTCACTTTACACGTCATTCGCGAGTGTAATGCACACAGATTATGTCTTTTGCTGATATTAAAAAAGATGTCAAAATGACACAACATGATCCTACATGAGATGTCTAAAATAAGCGTCGTTGAGTTAAGGTGTCTAAGTGAAACATTGTGTCAACTTTAAGGGACTACCGATGAATTAGGCCTATCCACTTTAAGTCCTAAACGATTTGTACAAATTTGTCTTTCAAATTATTCCACATTCGAAATACAAAATCATGCATATCATATAAATTGACTTATTACTTATAAAATTCTTCATTTTTCTCTCTCATTTATTTTCTTTTTTTTTATTAAATTTAGACCATTGGCCTTTTTATTTCCAAATAATTATGTACAAGATGGGCCACAGATGTGACCAACTAACAGCCACAAAACAAAACTGGATAGTCCAACCCCTTAATTCTAACATAACAGACCATTCAGTGAGATTTCCTAATCCATACTATCACTCTCTTTTGATACCGCCTCCATGTCTTCTTTGAGAGTGATAGTGAACTCTATTTTTCGTTCCTTCCTCCTTTGGGTTAGTAACATACCTTTTGGTAATGAAACATCCATTGAGCTTGAATTTAGCAGCTCACAAAGGTAAGCTACCCTCCTCTGTCTTCTCTTGCCGTTGGATTTGTCTGATTAACTCTCTCTTTTTGATGTGGTGGTATCGTAGTCCGGTAGATGCTGACGGATCTTTTTGGGTTTGATAGAAATTCTAAAGCCCTGTTGTTGGCTAAATACTACTTTGTAAATAACTTTTGTGTGTGTTAAAACTTGTTATGTCCTTCCCTCTGCATTACTGAATGTTGATGTTTATCCTCCTTGTCTTTATTTGCAGTGTTGATATATGCGCTTTATCTATATTCATCAAAACTCTACATTCTTTAGGTAGTTGTGTAAAGTTGCTCACATTTATTGGAATTTGTTGATCCAAAATAATGTTCACTAATTTATCTGCTACCTGATTTGCCTCCCTAAAAACATGTTTCATTATACACCGTGACTCATTTATGTGATGTTTTATTTCCTCGATCTGGTCGCTGAAATTCCAAGGTATTTTCCAATCCTTCAAAATAATATTTCTTAGGCTGATCGAATCAGTTTCAAGAATTATATTTTGTAGTCTTACATCCCTACATTTCCTTAGAGCCATTAGGACTGCGATCGTTTCTACCTCCATACTAGTAGTAATTCCCATACATCCAACTTCTACTTCTCTTAAATCCCCACTACTAATTCTGATGCAAAAGACATATGCGCTCTCTCTAAGGTTACCCCTACACGCTCCATCCGCATTACATTTTATCCATCCTTGCTCCGGTAATTCCCATCTCACTGCCTTCTAATGTATCTTTGGCTTATAATTCTTCAATATGTGTATTATTCCATTCCATTCATTAGGCAAAGTTATCCAAGGGTATTTTCCTTTCACCAAACGATGAGCAGCTAATAGTACTTGCTGACTCATACTTTCATAGGAGACTTCTTTTCCATGTCTTCTATTGTTTCTCCTCTTCCATAGCTCCCACATCAGCAGGTGTGGTATCGCCTTGTATATGTATCTCAATTTAGTTGGGGCTGGTTCAAACCACCATCTGTTTATCGTTTGTTTCAATTGCTCTCCTTCCACATGAATACCTGCACAAGTAGCAAAAAATCCTCATAGCTTTTGGGCTATTGGGGCTGTTAGAAATTGGTGAGACATGGTCTCCTGCGCATAATACTCGCAGCAGTAGCACCTTGAAGACATCGATAATCTCATCTTTCTTAGATTATCCTCTGTAGCAATTCTCCCATTTAAGACCCGCCATTGGAAGAAATTGATTTTAAATGGAATTTCTTTCAGCCAAATATTCTTCAACAAGTCGTGCTGTGGTTTTCTGTTCCTCACTATATCAAATGTTGACTTGACCAAAAAAATTCCACTATTATCATGCAACCAACATGGCTGATCAATTTCATCACTCCTCACATTCAGCTTTATGTTCTTGATTATGTGATCCACTACCTCTTGAGGCACCAATTAACATAACTTCTCTTTATCCCACTATCCATTTTTAATACACTCATTTACTTCTATCTCTTCCCCACCCTCTTCTAGATCATTAGTTAGATACAAAGCTCCTTGTTTTGTCCAGTTATCATACCAAAAACTAGAGTTTCCTGACTTTATTTGCCACCCTATCTCCTGCTCTACTTCCTCCCTCATCTCCACCATCTTTTTCCATACGTGTGAAGCATCTCTCGCCCCAGCCATTACTGGATGTTGTTTCGTGCAATATTTATTCCACATATATGTGCTCCACAATGAGTCAGTTGATACTCTAAACCTCCACAATAGCTTGCTAAATAATGCCTTTGTTACACCATATTGGGTACGGAAACCCACTCCATCCTCCTCTTTTGGAAAACACGTGTCTTCCCACACTACCAATTGTTTCCTTCTTTCTCCCTTGTTTCCACTCCAGAAAAACTTAGCAAAAATGTGATGCATCAGATCTATCTATCACCCTTTTTATTGGGTTGATAACTAATAGAAGGTATACTGACACTGACTGTAAAACGTGTGTAATCAGTATGTACCTCCCTCCGTATGTTAACAACTTATTCTGTCGGCCCATTAATCTTTTTGTAATTTTCCTAAGAATGTCTTCGTAGTGCAAGTTGCATTTCTTTCTGTAATACACTGGGAATCCAAGGTATGTGAATGGGAAGGTACCCATTTTTATGCCTGTTAGTTTTCGTAGCTTGATTCCCATTGCCAGTGGCGTCTCCTCGTGTAGATAAAAATAACTTTTCTCCTTATTTATTAATTGTCCAGAGACCCTTTCATATTTCTGCAACACCTCCATTATTCTTCTTACTGAATATCGATCTGCCGACCCAAACAATATAGTATCATTCGCATATGATAGATGATTAATCTATGGGCTCCATTTTGGCATTCCATTGCCCCTATATCTTATGTCCTCATGTAGTTTGTTCAACCCTCTCGATAGTACTTCGGCAGCAATGATAAACAAGTGGGCGACAAAGAATCGCCTTGTTTCAGCCCTCTTGTCGACCTAAAAAACCCATGAGATATCCCATTCACTAGAATTGAATACCAATTGTTGGAAATTAGCCTCCAGACCATGTCCACTATTCTTTCCGAAAACCTAAATTTTCTCAGCACCTTTGTAAGAAAAATCCATGACACTCTATCATATGCCTTTGCCATGTCCAGTTTTACCACCACATTATTCTCTTTGCTTCTCAATTTTATATCTCTAATTATTTCTAGAGCCAATAGCACATTTTTTGTGATATTTCTTCCTTTAACAAGCCCAGATTGATTTCTCAAAATAATGAATGGTAAACACTTTGCCATCCTCCCATGCAACAATCTTGAAATTATCTTATTTGCAAAAGTGCTCAAACTAATTGGCCTAAGATCCACAAAGGTTTTGACATTTTCCTTCTTTGGTATCAATATTAGATTTGTATGGGTAATGAATCTAGGTAGTTGTTGCCCACTAAAGAAGGCCCTCACCATATTTGTTATGACATCCCAACAATCTTGAAAGAAATGTCCAGAGAAGCCATCCGGACCACTTGTACTATCATTATTTAGCCCAAACACCACTTTTTTAACCTCGTCACAGCCAGGGATCATTGTCATCTCGTTATTCTGTTCCAAAGTGATCAAGTGGGGAATTACTTGTAGCAAGTCATAATTTTCGGTACTACTGTCTTCCCTGAAAAGATTTTCGAAATACTCTACTGCTGCAGCCCCTATATTCTTCGTAGACTTGACAGTATCACCTTGGGTTGGTTGTATGTCATTAATCCTCAATCTCTTTCTTCTCTCTTTCACATAATTATGAAAGAACTTAGTGTTTTTGTCTCCATCTTTGAACCACCTCATTTCCGCCTTTTGTTTCCAATATTCTTCCTCAAAATGCCAATACTTTCTTAGCTCTGCCTCCGCCTTTTTTAAGCTCAACCTATTCCTTTCCAAAGGACTGATCACCAATTGGGCTTCCTGTGTTTTTAAGACATCTTCCAGAGTATATATTTGGCGAAAAATATCTCCAAAAGCTTCATTACTCCATTCTTTCAACACCTCTTTGATTTTTATTTTGGCCTGAAAAATCAAAAAAGGACATCCCACGAACTCCACCTTCCAGTTTTCCTTTATCAGCCCTTTGAATTGTTGATGCTTTGTCCAAAAGTTCAAAAATTTAAATGGCTTCACTATGGGTTTGTCTTCTGTATTGCATATCACAAGTAATGGTGCGTGATCCGACCCTCTTCGGATTAGATGATGAACTTCTGATGATGGGAACAAGTTCATAAACGCCTGATTCCCCATTACTCTATCCAATCTCTTGAATATGCAATTGTTCCTCTATCCTGTTGTTCCACCACGTAAAATTACTGCCCGAATACTTCAATTCAACTAGGCCGCAATTGTTTATGCATTGAGCAAAATCTATCGCCTCCGATTGCATTAAAGGTAGGCCACCTTGCTTTTCCTCTTCATTCAATGTCACATTAAAATCCCCTCCTATTAGCCAAGGTTTTTGTGATTGTTCAGCCATTTCTTCCATTTCATCCCACAATTCAAGCCTTTCTAGCGCATTACACCTGGCATACACCACTGTGATAAAAAAAAACTCTCAGTTATTACATTGGAAACTCAAGGTAACCGGTTGACGTGAGTCATTTACTATCTCTACTTGCCACTCCTCCTAGAATAACCATATTTTAGCTAAACAATTACAGAATGTGTGAGTGAAACCCAATTTAGTTTTGTGTTGCTCCAACTCGTGAGAACCTTGAAAAGGCTCCATTAGAGCTATAAATGAATATCGGTGTCTCCTATTAAGGTTTATTAATCTCTCAAAAGCTTTCTGAGTGTTAACATACCTTATATTCCAGAAAATTATTTTACCGATCATTGATCACTATTGTATGGTTTATCCTTATTACTCCTTGTTCTAACTTGTAGGGGTATGATCTTCTTTCCACTCTTCATGTTATCGATTTGTCTTGGTGATAGATCTCCATTTCTTGCCGCACTCTGCATGTGTTCCTCCAAATCTTCATCTTCCCAGTGTCCCGCATTTCTTGTACTTGGGTTTCTGATAATTCCTGCAAATCAGGAATGTCTATTCTCTTCTTCCAGCTTCTGTCTGGGATGCTTCTCTCATATCACCTCCTAAGCGATTATCATTCTTCACATCATGTGTGCTACTGTTAAAATTGATTGAACTTTCCTCATCTTCCACTATTTTGTCATCAACCTTTCCTTTCAAGGAATTTGTCTCTTTCCCTTTGTTTAATGGTGCTTTCCCAACCTCTGAAATATTCTTTGTATTACCCGTCATTGCATTGTTGATAAAGGTATTGTTCCCCCTGCTTCTTGGTGTTTCTGAAAATCTCTTTTCATCATGTTTTTCTTCTATCTTTCCCTCCTCCTCAGTGTCAGTGCCAATGCTGCAAATTGATTATGATTTTTTGTTTATTTTGCTTGCACTTCTGGCTTCTTAGTCCACACCTTTTCAATTTTTCTCTTACCGATCTGCTGCCATTTACTCTCATTTCTTCGTGCTTTCTGCTCCTTATCCAAATCCTCATTTTTGCCTTCCCTTGTATCAGCTATAACTCTTTCCTTTCCCTTATCCATTGTCTTGTTCTCTCCCTTTTTAATGCTTGGGTACAGCTCCGGATGAACGACATAACACTGTTGTTCATCATGACCTTGAATCCTACAATTTTTGCAATATTTAGGTACATGGTCATATTTGATTCGCACCCATCTTTTTGTAATCTCCCCTGTTTGTTTCCTTATCCCCACAATGATTCTTTTGGAGAAATCTCTTAGCAAATCCACCTCAACTTTAACTCGTGCACAACTTGGTCTAGTCTGATTTCTCGTTGCCAAATCCACCTGTAGGGGCTTTCCCACTGCAGCAGCCAGTGAGAAGATTGACTCTTGACCAAAGAAATTCGGTGGCAAAGATGGGAAAGAGATCCATGCAATTGCCGTTGTTGTTTCCTCCTCCGGATCGAATAATGGATCCCATTTCAATGTTCTCATGGGATATGTCCAGTTCCCGTGTGCTATAGAAAGTCGGCTTTGACAATAAGTTCACATAGTCCTCCAGGTTTGCAGTCCTAATCAAAATATGCATGTTACTCAGCATACCTATGTTGCATTCTCCCTTCAACTCGCATGGTTTTGGGATTAATTTCCGCAAATCTTGGATATCCAGCCATCCATAAGAGAACTTCCCAATGACAGCATACTGCAAGTTTTCATTCTGAATCATCTGCTCCACTTCTTCTTCCTCCCAAATCACCCTGGGTTCTCCATGTAAGTAAGCAATAGGTTTCATGGGAATAGGCTTCTTATTGATTGCAGGCGGTCGTAAAGTATCTGCGTAGTTCTTTTGAGGTGGCTCCAGTGATCTCGACAAATTTTCTGGATCAAGCCTTGGTGATGCGGTGACCATTGCCACCAGGCATGTAGTGTTTGACGGCGGCGGTGATTGCTACTACTTGCGTGAGGTTTTTGGTGTGTCTAGCTATTTCTCTCTCATTTCCAATATGGAGTTCACAAAAGATATTACGTATCAATTAACTCGCCCTCATCAGCCTACGCTCCGCCAAGGACATTACATTTGACCAAAAGGCTGGGTAGACTCTTCTTGCAGATTCATTTGTTTGTTTGTTAAATCAAGTGAAAGCTACACAAAACAAATAGAAGCATGCATTGAATTGGTTTTGCATTTCTCTGACACTGACATTATTGAAGGGATAAAATTAAAATTTCTAATAAGAGTCCTTTTTGTCTATTTTTGCTCTATTATTAGCTTTTGGTGGTCATACATATCTTTTGGACAGGTTGATACATCATGGTGGGTGCCCCAAGAAAATCTTTTTATTTTTGCCATAATAAGTGTGATCTCTAATTAATTTGAATTTATTCTATATAATAAAATTCATTTAAAGAAAAAAGATTTCGTATCAAAATCTTTTTAGTAGAATAATCTTAATTGTCGTTTACTTAACACTTAAATTAAAAATAATAAACGAATACATAATATGTAAATTATTCACGTCACATAAGACCTACTTAATGGTGAAGCATAGTGGTGTATATAAACTAAAAAACGGGTCAACAAAATACGCTTCATTAAAAATAATTATACTAGGTATATAGATAAAAATCAATATTTCTTATACATATTATTAAATTTTAAGCACTCGTATTGAAATTTATGATTTCACTGTCAAGAATTTTTTGGATTTTAAATTTGGTATTTGTATCTGTCTCAAGACTCAGATAGTAATATTTGGTATTTAGGAAAATTCCATACCTCACTTTCCTAATTTGTTGGGTGGGTTTTACTAGATAAGGAAAACCTAATTTGGAGTCTTCATAATCAATCATTTTCCTTTTCCACTATAAAAGTGCTCTTGATGGATGTATGAAGAGTTTATATTGACCAACAATATAGCATGTTTAAAGTTATGCTGTTGAGCTATATCAAGTTGCACTTATTAGAACCACAAAAAATTAAGTTGTAACTTAGTGATAAGTATCGTTTTATTTTTAATCAGCGGTTTTAGAATTGATCTTTGGAAATAAAGTCAAACTTTATAAACAAATTCGAATTAGTCGAATCTCAAATTGAGTTTCTAGACTGAGGTGATAGAGCAAAGAAAAATCTAGCACCCATCGCGATCAAGGGTGGAGGTAAAGGTACGGAAGGGGGTACAATTGAATTCTTCCGGACGGAAATCACACCACCAGCCAACCTAAGCCCGTTAATTAGTAGGGACAGAGCTAGGGTAGCATAAGGGGGTTAATTTGAATCCTATTCATCGAAAATTATATTCCTATATACACAGCCAACATTACTTTTTATGTAAATATAGTTGATGATGTTGAATCCTTTGAGACTTCTTCATATGTTTACTTCTTTATATTTTGAATTTCTTTAAACAAAATCTTGATTCTGTCACTGGTTTTTAGTCTCCCTCATAGCCATGTTAGTACAACGTCATGATCCCCTTAAGGTCCCCTCCCACTTAGCCAATCGCGGATGCTATCACTTGCTTTCAATTTTTGTTAAGATTATAAAAATTGGGACCTACAATAATGTTAAAACTATGGTACAAATTAATGAACAATTTTATCAACAACAGATGGTGGTAGGTTGAATAGGACCTTTCACGCTTAACTAAAACTATCAAGATCAAGTTATGTTAGGGAGCACATCCCTGAGTCTTACGCAGCTTGAATTTAGGTTGAATAGGATCCTTTCACGCTTAACTAAAACTTTCAAGATCAGGTCATGTTAGGGAAACATGGAGCGCATCCCCTTAAATGAGTCTTACGCAATACGATTTGTTAACTGGTATACACATTCAGCCAGCTGTGTCACTATGCACTAACATAATATTTTCAAACTATTTTATCTGAAATGACCAGTCATATAATCAATATAACATTGAAAGGTAACAACAACATACCCAGAGTTACCCACTAGTGGTTTGGGGAGGGTAGAATGTACGCAGACCTTACTCACACAAGGTGAGGTAGAGAGACTGTTTCTGATAGACCCCTGGCTCGGGATAAATGTTTTCAAAAAAAGCAAGACGAAACTTACCCTTACTTGCATTATCTTCTGCCTGCACAAAAGTTTATGGTTTGAGAAGCTCACATTGTTATATACTTTGGAGATATAGCAACAGGATAAAGGTCTGCAGTTACAGCTTGTATGGATGGTTGTTACCTATTGTAATGTATTGTTAGTATAAATATAACATTTTATTTTAAAGACAACTCCATATCTAGGAGTTGACTCTGATTGAGGTATCTTATTAAGAATTAAAGAATACTTGCCACTCAACCAATAATTGTTGTTGGTAGATTTGTCTATTGTGATTTCTGCTAGGGTGCAATCATCAACAAGAATCTTTCTAGTTGGAATATGAACTCAATTGCAAAAGAATTACAGGAGGATAATCATAATTGATACAAATGGTGAAACCAAAGGGCTAATTTAGTTGCAACATCATGGGTCAGAATCAAAAATATATTAGAACAGCTAATGATAATGTAAATGCAATATAACAAGGATTATATATCAATTAGTTGGTTATTAGGATTAGGTATGATTTTTGCAACAACAATGCATGACGAGATAACTCAACCAAAATTTAGCGACTAGAGGTGGAAATATAGAAATTTGTCCCTCTGGCAGTGAGACATTACAACTACGCCTCGATTCCAAACAAATTACTACTCTGCTACTGCCAGAATTCCTGTGTGAAGCCCCATCAGTGTTACAACATAGCCGAAGGACTCTAGGGAAACATTGACATCTTCCCGGATTGTAGGCATATCATTAAGCATAGGAGGAAATCTCAAGTTATGGAGATCACCGAGAATTCCTGCGTGGAACTCCATCAGTATTGCAACATAGCACAAGGATCAACTGGCAGATTGAGTCCATTGAACTTTTGTGTACCTCAACTTTGGCATATAGGACTCGAGGGAAACCTTGACATCTCTCCGGATTGTAGGCATATCATTAAGCATAGGAGAAAATCTCAAGTTAAGGAGATTACAGAGAGTAGAATTAACCTATAAAATGATACGTTGTGCAGTACGATAATCAGGACCAGCTCAAATAAATCAAGCTAGGAGTCGTTCCACTGATCTACAGCTGAAGAATCAACAGTGTACTCGTAGTAATTACTATGTACGATTAGACAAACAACAATAGGTAATCAATCAGTTGTTAGCAAAGAAATGGCGCACTTCTCTGAGAACATGAAATAAATAAACTGACAGCTTTCATAAATACATTCTGAACCCAAAATTTAGTAGCAATAAATAAATTTGAGGTTGTTACATAATCTTCAATAGAAGAAAAAGAAAGAAAGCATATGCAAATACTAAGTAAGTGAATTAGGTGATACGAAACTCTCCGCATAAACAATTCCACGCTTAGTGATATTACATTTAGGGCATAATTCAAATGGTCCTCTAGATGTCGTGAATTTAGAATTAAAACATCTCTTACCTTTGTACTGTAGTAACACTTCACAATCTGTAAACATATATTTTGGTCTGGCTGAATGGAAAAGATTAGTATCTCGTATTTCAATCAACTTAGTCCAAGATTCCCCGACACCATAGTCTTTCATTATCCACAACTTAAAAGTGCCAATCCTGCCCTCCGTCCAATGATTATGTGTAGAATAAAAGCAAAGCATTCCTCTCAATACTGAAACACCATGGTCGATGATGTAGCGGGGGCTTACACCAAACATTTGCTCCAATAACGGTACCTCCCCATACACCTCATTTGAAATATTAAATGAAATGGTAGTATAATATCCAGAGTGTGACATACCAAGCCAATGAAATGCTCCATGTAGAAATGCCAAATAATCCATACCACAATCCCTAAAACCCCAAACAGGCATAGACTTAATGCTAGTAGGATAACCAATTCTTCTCCAGGAACCACTCTTTAGAGAGAGTAATTCAATCGAAGTATAGAAACTATCAGCTGCATTGAGGTTAATTGCAAGGATCTTATAGTCTTCACTAGTTGCATCATATTCCAATCCACATACACAAGTCCTCACTGGAAATTCTGGATGGGGAAGTAGTATTGATTCTCTTGTGGACGGGTTCCACAACACAAGTTCCTCATAGTATCCTCCAGAAGAAACAATAATAAGAACCAATCCATCACAAGAACAAAATATTCTGGCAATCTTTGGTTTGCAGCTTGAAGGCCATTCAAGCTTTTGTTTATCCTCAAGCATCGATAAAGAACAAGTATAGAAGTTAAACGCTTCATCCTTCATAAATAACCTTTCGATGGTAAGAAGTTTTTGGGAATTTTGGTCATCCCTGTTATGAATATAATGCGTCCTCCTAAAGTAAGGATCATTAATTAATGACTTCCAAAATTTTGAAACACATTTGAACCGAAGAAGAGACCGCACAGGTAACCTGCGGAGGATGTCCATCATTATTTCCTCTTGGAAATGAATTCTTGTGACCTATACATGGAGTAATTAAAATGAAGAATAAATATTAAAAAAAGAAAGCTACAACAACTAGAGTAAGTTCAAGCACAATGGTAGTTTTTAGAACTTATGAAATTTTTATGTCAAATTGTATGTCCAAATAAAACCATGTGATATAATTGAGATATAAGAATTGAAGTGAGAAGTGACCTGATGAATCTCCATGTGGTGTGAAATGCTCTTCCCTGAAATTCAGCCATTAAAACACACACATAGCAGAAAGAAAGAAAGAAGGGATACCTTTGCAAATTTGATTCTTCTCCTTCTTCTTGTGTTGGCATCTGGAAAGATTGAATTTTGGGGTAGATTCTTCTTCTCCATTGCTAATCTGATTAAACTTTTCTGTGTTGGTAATAAAAAGATTAGCTTTTTTTGTATTTACAATGGATTTCTTCGCTTTTCTATTTGCTAAATTTCCATGGCCATCGGAGGCTGCACACTTCTTCTTTTGTGCCATCTCAAATGCTAGGGTTTCTGGTGCCAGTTTAGGCGCCCCAGTAAATGTAATAATTTTATAATAAAAATTAACTAATAATATATATATATTATATATTATATACCCTTATATATAAGTGAACAACCAAAAGGACTAACACAGCATGAAATGATTGTACTATAAGTTACGAAAATTGTACATTAACTTGGGCCCATTTTACTTTTTTGCAGTGCTTTATATAATTGGACTAAAAGCAATATAAGATGTACGTCAACAATGCCTCTTGAATAATGTACTGATACATACACGCCCGCGCGATGCGCGGTTATTTTACTTAAAAATTAAATCATTAAAATTAAAAAATTACACATTTAAAAAAGATAACGACAAAGAATTAATATGATTTATGCGAAGTGTTCTTAGTACAAACAAAATTATGGGTGT
>JAJOOO010003187.1:0-31343 GCA_029582685.1 Solanum piurae | reverse complement strand
AGGTAACTTCTTTTGCTGGTTATATTTATTTATAGGTGCCACCACTTTATTCAAGATAATACTCATGGGCAATGGGTCACACACCTTAGCTCACCCTGCATATACTTAACCAGAGTTAAAGTGAGGTGAAGCACCCTCCCTAAGCTGTTCTGAGCTCGGCTTATGCAAGCCTTAAATAAACCTCAACAACACAACGTTGGATCTGTTGTGGTTTTGTTCTTTTGTTCTCAATCATCAGTATCTATCTCTATTCTATTACCTTTTGTTAGTGATAGAGGATGGACAAATGACTTTTATTTATTCACATTGTACTTTTAAGATTTCGTTGGATATTTTCTAAATCTTGAATTGCAATGATCTATCCTAATCTTTGGATGTGTAAGATTGTTCTTTTTTATCGTGTAATAAATAACTAACATTACATGATCCTGCATGTTATTGTAGGTATTCAGAATTTAAAAGCTGATGTTTACATATTTGGTATTCTACTTGTGGAGTTGATTGGCAATGTAGAAAAAAAGATCAATAGTGAATGAATCAATTCTGCAAGATAATGATGTGCTTGCTAATGGCATCACAGACTTAGCAGTAAAATGTTTGAATGAGGATCCAAATGAACGCCCAGATATGATGGAAGTCTCTACCAACTTGTCCAATTTGGTAGGAGCACCTTGAAATTAATTAGTTACTTTGAGCTTAGTGAGGCTTTGTATGCTCAAAACATTACTCAATATGAATCATTAGTTGCTTATGTAATAAGGATTTAAGGTGTGTGGTGGTTCTTGTTTTGCTTGTTAGGGCTTACTATAGAGAACTTGAAAACCACTTGATATGCTTGAACTTCATTCGAGTTTTTCCTCAGTTTGGCTAATTCTTACTTTGAACACGATTTATGCTACAATTTTGATTTACTCTTTTTTAATTAAACTAGTTTTCACTTATGTGAGTGCATGCGTCAATAGATTAAATTTCCTATACAAAAAGAATATATTACGTAAATAAGCGATGGACGTACAAATAGGTGCAACATTGACTTGTTTAATTATGTGTAATAAGTATTTAGATTTACCGTTCTTTACATGTAATCTTTTGTTATAATTTTCAGTAATGATATTGCGAGAAATTTATTTTTAATTTTAAACACTCGAAAAATGAACTTGTATGTTTATATTTAAGGGGAAAAAAAATCAATGTACAACATAAGACCTAGTATTATAGAGAAACATAACAGTAGAATTTTACCAAAATAAAATGAGATCATTTTTTTTTTAAAAAAGTTATAAAAAAGCATGATTTCTACCCAAAAAAATAAATGGAAAAGGGTTAAATGTACCCCTGTACTTTCAAATATGGTTTAAATATACCATTCGATACTATTGGGTCGTATATGCCCTTACCATTATACTATTGGACATATATACCCTTATTTTGGATGAAATGCCAACTTATTTTCACATACGTTGCATTTGTCTCTCATCACATTTACAAGAGAAAAAAAATAATATGATAAGAAGAACAAGAAAGCATACGAAAAGGTTAAGATTTCAAAAGATTCTAACCTCAGAGAAAGAATTTAGATTGAGCGTTCTTCAAGATCTGCATCTTAGAAGATATTGAAATTTTAGATCGATAAAAAGGCATATATTGTATCATATTGTATTTAATTAGAAGTGATGAAGAGTTACAACTATCTATCTACCATACACAATTGAAATGGTCAACATTGGAGCTAATAAATCCATCCGTCCTTTGGTTAGTAAAGGAAGATTAATGCAATTCTAAGGAGTGAATGACAATTGAATGGTAATCCTGTTATGAATTCTGAAGTTAGACTTTGATCAACTAATGACACTAATAGGCTTGGCAGATTTGACAACAGTTGGAAAATCATTTGGCCAAAACATCACAGTTAAAACGCCTAATTGCACAAACTAAAAACGAAAGCCTCGAAAATCGAACCAGCCATCCTACTAGAACAAAAATGACCTTACGGATCTAACCGCGCTGACGGAATTCTCATCCGATCACGTTTTACCAAGAATATTGAGTTGAGTCGAACTTTGACTAAATTTCCAAGTTAAAATTCCTAATTGCACAAACTCAAAATGAAAGCCTCGAAACCCAAACCAACCATCCTACTAAACCAAAAATGACCTTACGGATCTAACCACGCTGACGGAATTCTCATCCGATCACGTTTTACCAAGAATATTGAGTTGAGTCGAACTTTGACTAAATTTACAAGTTAAAACGCCCAATTGCACAAACTCAAAATGGAAACCTCGAAACCCAAACCATCCATCCTACTAGACCAAAAATTACCTTATAGATCTAACCAAGCTGACGGAATTCTCATCCGATCACGTTTTACCAAGAATATTGAGTTGAGTCAAACTTTGACTAAATTTCTAAGTTAAAACACCTAATTGCACAAACTAAACATGGAAGCCTCGAAACCCAAACCAACCATCCTACTAGACCAATAATAACCTTCCGGATCTAACCGCACTAACGAAATTCTCATCCGATCACATTTTACCAAGAATATTGACTGAAGTCAAACTTTGACTGAATTTCCAAGTTAAAACGCCTAATTGCACAAACTCAAAATGAAAGCCTAGAAACCCAAACCAACCATCCTACTAGACCAAAAATGACCTTCTGGATCTAACCACGCTGACGGAATTCTCATCCGATCACGTTTTACCAAGAATATTGAGTTGAGTCAAACTTTGACTAAATTTCTAAGTTAAAACGCCTAATTGCACAAACTCAAAATGGAAGCCTCGAAACCCAAACCAACCATCCTACTAGACAAAAAATGACCTTCCGTCTGACGGAATTCTCATCCGATCACGTTGAGAACTTTGACTAAATTTTCAAGTTAAAACGCCTAATTACACAAACTCAAAATGGAAGCCTCGAAACCCAAACCAACCATCCTACTAGACTAAAAATGACCTTCCGGAGCGAACCGCACTGTTGGAATTCTCATCCGATCATGTTATACCAAAAATATTGACAAAAGTCGAACTTTAACTAAATTTCAAATTTCTTGGCTAACCGCACTGTTGAAATTTTCAGAAAGCACGATTTTTGAACAAACAAAACAAAACCCACATTTGGGTGTACTCAAACATCAACTTAACTAGGAAATATTGAGAAGATCTAGAATCATTCGTCTCTCATCAAATTAACAAGAGGAAAAACACAAAAAGAGAAAACAGGAGGAGAAGAAGAAAATAAAAAAAGATCAGCCAAATTTTGAGTTTCAGAACTTCTAACCTCAAAGAAAGAACGCCAGATTGAAAGTTTTTCAATCTATTTGCCTGGAAGATGAAGAGCCATTCTAGATCTACAAATATGGAGAGAGGATCTGAATGTTAATCTAAAAAGAAGTGGTGTATATTTGATTGAGAGTGAAGGGTAAAATTATCAATTTATATTTTTATTCAGGTATTAGTTATTCAAGTATAATTTATTCTATCTTTTACCCTGCATAAAATATTACATAGATTGACTCATAACTTAAATATGTATTAGTTATGTGGTTTTCTAATTTTCTAACCAAACATAGTATTATGTGTGTTGAATTTTATACTTTGACAAAAAAATGCTACCAAACATGGTAAAACTTATGCAACATTTTATACCGAAATAACTCAACCCTTATCTAGTAACCAAACGACCCCTTATTTTGGATGGAATGCCACATGGTTGCATAGCATCTTAAAAAACTCATCCTCATTTTTTGACCCGCTTCACTTGCTCTTTTATCCGTTACCCTATCCAAAGTCCAACCCCTTCAAAAAAAATTCCCAACGAATACAACCCTATTTACTCCAACAACATCAGACTCCATTCAAGCAATATCCATGGGAACATCACCTTCTCCATTTCCACCACCATCAGACTCCATTGAAGCAACAAAATATTTTTTTTAAACTTCCCTCCAAATAAATTACACTCACAACTAGGGGTGTACAAGCCAAACTGTAAAGTCAAATCGAATCGACGAATCAAATCAAACCGAAAAGAAAATCGATTTGTGGTTGGTTTGACGGTTGAAAAAAAAAATCGACCACTCTTGGTTTGGTTTGGTATTAAAAGAAAAAAAGTCAAACCGAACCCAAACCAAACCGACATAATATATATATATATATATATATATATATATATAATTTTATTTTATTTGTAGATAAAAAATATCATTTATAATCTTCTTTGTTAATATATTTTTAGTTAGTGTATAGTTTTCAATGTTTATATATTTTATTTCAAATTTGGGCTTGCAAAATTTGTAAATATTTTATTTGTATTAAGATCCGAAGTTACAATTGTATTGTTATAGTTTTTCAAATTCGAAGTTAACAATTTACTTTGTAAATATTTTGTTTTGTATTCAGTTTGCCTGTAGCCTTTAATCTTATTAATTTAATATAATTAACGTTGATATTTCAAAAAAAATATTTTGTACTCATGTGAATTTTACCGTCTTTTCGAAAATTTCTATTCATTTAACATTTTTTTTAAGTTTAGCTTATTACACAAGTAAGTGAAAATATATTTGATCTCTTTTTCAAATACCGTATAGTTGTAAAAAATCAAAAAATCGAAAAAAATCCGAAAGAACCGACTAAAGCCGAAATCGAAAAAACCAACTTTACGTGGTTTGATTTGGTTATTAAATTTAATAAATCGACATAATTGGTTTAAGTATTTTTAATGAAAAATCAAACCAAACCGACTTATGTACACCCCTTCTCACAACAATAAAAAAACTTAACTAGAAAATAGCAGCAACCACCCTTACAAATCATCAAAATCTCCTTTTAACTAACTTCTCTTTGTAGATTAAGGTTAGAGCAGAAATAGAAAGAGAGAGGAAATTGGGGGTTGACGAAGTCTTTTGGTATTGACGAAAAGACTGAAAACTAAACACACCCACAAATTATATTGAACTAAAGCATTATCTATACTCTGTCTCTTGACCCCGAAAGTAAAATAAAGACTAGCACCCTGTGAGGATTTCTTTGGAATTTTTGAGAGTGACTATAAAAAATTTACTTGCTATTTTTGATGGAAATTAAAAATGAGATTCGTGTCTTGATTAATCCAAGTGAATTTCTAAAAATTTTCAATTTACAGATTGTTGGAACCTCAAACAATTTCGTGAAAAAGCCGAAACAATTGTGGGTGAAGAAAGGTCATTGGCACCAGATGAGAATTTGAAGACTCTTATCATGGTAGCAGCAACCATGGCAGGTGAAGCAAGATTAAGAGTTTCAATCTGTCAACATCCCCTCCAAATTTTGCTTATTACGGAGCTTCTGTTTATGTAATGGGGTTGAACTTTGGATCGAGTATAGGATAAAAGAGCAAGTGAAGCGGATCAAAAAATTGGGGATGAGTCTTTTAAATATTGTGCAGCCACGTGATATTCCGTCCATAAATAAGGGTATATATGTTCCATAGTATAACAATTGGGGTATATATGATCCAATGGTATAACAAATGTTTTCGAAAATACAGGGGCATATTTGACCTTTGCCGTTATTTTTTAATAAAAAACCAAGGCACCATTTTTGTCATTTTCTCGAACCACAGAACCACTGCGCACGGCGGTAATCGTTCACCTGAATTTTAGCAATCGGTTCTCATAATCTCAGAGAAGAGTCCATATATCTTGCTGTAGTTACAACATGGGGATTGACCATGGAGTTGACTCCCTCATTGTTGTATTGCTGCTGATTTCAATGGTTTCCACTTGTGTTGCCTACCTCCCCGGTGACATCGTTCCGATGAGCAAAATGGGTCAATACCACTCTGTACGTATAACCCTTTTAACTCTTTCAATTTTCTTTCTCTCTCTATATATATGTACGAAGAGACGAACTTTATTGTTTAATTTTTTTTTTTGTGGTTGATTTACTTGTAGTCGAGGACTGTTTGGCATGATATGATTGGAAAACATTGTCCCATTTTCGGGGTTAATCGGGAGGTAATTTTCATTTCTCCATACATTTCTTGAGTTCGTGCTTCTGGGGTTGTAATTTTTTGGGGATTTTGCTGCTGATCTCTTTCATTTTTACCTAATGGTGTTTTTTCATTGGGTTGAAATTTAATTGGTGTAGGTGTTGATACCGATTCCAAAACCAACTGGTTTTACTGGAGCTGATCCTTACAAGATGTGAGTTTCATGAAAGACAAAACTTTCTGCTTTTTCTTATTTTCTTGTAAATTCAATCTACTTGTCATGTCTTAGATTTATTATGGTGAGATTCAACTTGCACATTCATGTTAGTGCATCTGATTAGAGTTTTGGTATGGGAGTAGGTTCATTTTGGTCCTTCAAATATAACCTGAGCATTTTTGATCCCTTAACTTTTTGGTCTCTCGAACATAATCCACTTAAAAGTAATGGTGTTAAACCCTGTGACATCCACATGGCTTGTAAAATATAAAACCCATCGGACAAACTCATTTTCCTATTCTAAGGGAGAGTTGTCGCACCTTACGGCCATTTTGTTGTTGCCTTTAAGGGAAAATGGTTACTATTTTCGAGTAGGACTGATAATTGCGTTCTTAAGTATTGTCTTCTGATATAAATAGCTACTACTATATTAATCCTAATAAATGAAGAAAGCATGAAGAAATAAAATGTGCATCAATCAAGAAAGAGATAGCACTGTCAGTTGAAATTTACACCACTAGAAAAATTGTTCTTCTAGTTAGTTTTTAACATTGTATGTTAGGGAAACCTAAAGTGCTCCACTTTAGCAAAGTTAAGGGACTAAAAATGCTTAGGTTATATTTGAAGGACCAAAATGAACCTACTCCTATAGATAATGGATAATTTTAGCCCAAAACTCTCTGATATTACTTGGAGTCGGCTATATGAAACATATAAGTTACTGTTTCCTCTTTGTTTTCTTGTAAATTAAGCCTGCTTTCCATCTCTTAGAAACTTATTATGGTGAAATGCATCTTTTATTTCTCTTGTTCTGGTCATGGCTGCAGATTTGTGCTAACACTGAAAAACATTGCTGAAAGGATGTTGTAATAGGATAAGGTCTTCTGTTCTGTCCCAATTTGCATCAAATAGAGAAGTGCTAATATTCCTAGGGAGGCTGGGATGTAATTTGTGAAGCTTTGTGCCAAACTTACTAGGAAAGGGTATGGCTAGAAATAACACATGAGAGGAGTGAAGGTGTGGATCCCGTACAAACTAAGCACTTTTAGATGATAAGTGACATATTAATTTTCTTGTCACCTTTCTCAAAAAGGAAGTTGTAGAGCAATTTTGGTTGAAGTTACTTCTCATGCTGATTGTCATCTGTCTCTCAAAACTTTACATGGTTTATCACATGAGCATTGGCTCTGTCAAGATAAGGGAGAAAAAAGATCTATGGTGGGAATTAGTAGCTTCTAGGGGATGGTGTAGACGTCATGGGTTGTATGTGGTGATTCTAATATAACCAGATCCGACAACGGAAGGAGTGGGAAAGGTATAATAGAGCTATGCAGTAGTTCTCTGATTTCATAGAAGATCTTGAATTGATTGATTTTCCATTGGCAGGATGGATTTAGAGCCTGTTTAGATTGGCTTAAATGTTGGTCAAACCTACTTTTAAGTGAGTTTTAGCTTTTGAGAGTGTTTGACAAAGTTAAAAATAACTTAAAATAAGTTAAAAATGGCTTAAAAAAAGTTAAAAACCAAAAGAAGGACCCTCCCTACCTTTTTTTTCCTGACTTAAAAGTCATTTAAAGTTTAACTTTTTATTTTTTAACTTAAAAACTACTTCTTTAAAAAAAAAAACTACTTTTTTTTTCATCCTATCCAAACGAGCTCCTACACATGGTGCAGATTAAACAATCATATTGCTGCATCAAGACTGGACATGTCCTTAGTCTTGACTTAATAGGATGATGAATACAACAATATCAAACAGTCACTAATGCCAAGGTTAAAATCTGATCACTTACCCGTATTAATCCGGTGAAGTGACTGGTAAAAAGGAAATCACATTTCAAGTTTTGAGATTGCTGGTTGGAAATACACGGTTCACTGAGATAATTATAGGGTGGTGGAATTCTTTTGAGGTCACAGGTATGCCCTACATCTTAGCAGTCAAGTTGAGTGGAATCATGAAAATTATGGCAATCCGAACAGAAAATTAGAATTGCTGGAGGAGGTGCCAAAATTAGACAATATACAACAACCAAAAAATTTCACTAAGGAGGGACTTGTACCCAAAGAATGTTAAAGATGGAACTTGTATCCAAAGAAGTTTAAAGATGGAGCTTGAGGAAGTGACAAAGTTTGAAGAAATTGTTTGGAGGCAAAGATAAGAGTATTGTAGTTGAGGGAGGAGAATAAAAAGGGAAAAGGGTCACAATTGCACCTTTACTATGCTAAAGGGATCAAATTTACCCTTTGTTATATTATTGGTACAAAAATACCCCCGATACCTAAATGACTCAAATATACCCCTCCTTCGTAAGGGATGTCAAAGGTAGAAGAAAAGCAATGACCGGAGTGGGAGAGTCGGAGTTGAAAAGAGGATCCCTCATTTATTTCTCTCATTCAAAACCGTGCATGAGACTTTCATCTCACACGTCTCCTAAGTGATAAAAGAAAGATTTTCTTTCTTCCTTGTGTATGTATAAGACCAAATTTGTTCGATTTCTTAAAAGGATTACGTTGAACTGCTTTAGACTTTTCTGTTTTTGGGTTAACCAAAGATGCATAGAAGATACTGCTTCAATGATAGACACCCTTGTTTTTTGTCAGGCTGATGAAGCAGCAAGGTATTCTATTGATAAATTTATACAAATTGTTACCTTCTCAAAAAAGAAGTTATATTTGGTCTTCATGTCAACTGGAGAAGAAGTCTTACTCTTTCCCATCAATGTACCTCAGCTACACATTTAAGCAGACAATCTTGCTTTAGGGGCAAAAACAAAGCTATAAAGATATGGAAGGCCAGACTTTATCTTAGCAAGTAAATTGAGATACTTGATAGATAAACTCAAAGAGTGGAGTAAAACAAGACAAGAAAATTTGGGATTGCAAAAACAAAGCATTCTAAATCAATTGGCTGAATTTGATGGGATCTAAAATCAAAGGCAATTGACAGATGAGATTTATTTGAGAGCAGTTCTCACCGTTGAATTTGAAGAAAATGCAAAGAGGGAAGACATTGCTTGGAGACAAGTCCAGGGGTTTGTGGCTAAAAGGAGACAGAAACACTAAGTTTTTCCACAGAACTGCAAACTGTCACAAGAGGTACAATAACATTGACAAGCTGTCATTCAATGGAGAATATACAGGGGAACCAACACCAACAGAGATCAAAGAAGAAATCATTAAGTTCTATCAGAACTTACATGCTGAAACAGAAAGATGGAGACCCCAATTCAATGCCAAATTTGGTACTATTGTGAATGAGATGGATAACATCATGCTACAAGAACAGTTCAGTGAAAAAGAAACAAAGGGCTTGTGTTATGGCATGTGCTAGGGATAAAGCACCTAGCCCACAGTTACACCATGACATTTTTCATAGCTTGTTGGGATGTGCTGAATAAAGTAGTAGTTGCAACAGTACAAAACTTCCATGCTTAGAGTTTTTTTTTTTTTTAAGGTTTCCATGCGACCTTCATAGCACTGATACCAAAAAAGATTGGGGCAAAGGAGTTGAAGGACTTCAGACTCATAAGCCTAATAGGAAGCATTTACAAGATCCTATCAAAATTTTTGACCAAAAGGCTCAAGAAAGTAGTCTCCAAGATGGTGGATGCTTAGCAATTGGCCTTTATAAAAGGCAGACAGATCATGGATGCAATTTTGATTGCAATGAGTGTGTGGATGTCAGGAAGATCAGCAGGGATCTTTTGTAAGTTAGATATTGAAAAAGCCTCTGATCACCTTCACTGGGGATTCCTTTGGAAGACTTTGGAGAGTATTGGTTTTGGTGAAAAATGAATGAAATTTTGCGTCATGGCTGTGAAGTTTTCCATTCTAATAAATGGATCTCCTTCTGGATTCTTCTCATCTCAGAGAGGATTAAGACAAGGGGACACCCTATCCCCTTTTCTATTTATTCTGGCAATGGAAGGACTAAATGACATACTCAGAACAGCCCAAATAAAAGAATGGATAAGAGGTTTCAATGCCAAGATGAATGATAGACAGGGCCTGGCCATATCACATTTACAATATGCCGATGACACTCTGATTTTTTGTGGTGCAGAGAGCTTCCAACTTAAGTATTAAAGAATTATCTTGATATTGGGCTTCTCATGGTTACACATTAACTATGGGAAACATTTCATTTACCCAGTTAATAAGGTGCCCAACATAAATGTGTTAGAGAACTTCCCTCAAGAGTACCTTGGCATGCCCTTTGGGGATAAGAGCAAGTCAAAATGCATATGGAACAATGTTCTGGAGAAATGTGAGAAGAAGCTAGTGAATTGGAAAGGCAAATATTTGTCTCTAGGTGGAAAGGTGGAAGAGTTATTCTCATCAATAGTGTGTTGGATGCCATGCCTACATACATGATGTCAGTTTTCCCAATGATTGCAAATGTAATTGACAGAATGGATGTTATCAAGAGAATTTTTTTGTGGCAAGAGAACTGCGATCCTAATGATCACAAATTTCATCTTGTAAAGTGGGATGAAGTCATGCAAAGTAAAAGAGTAGAGGGTCTGGGGATAAGTAACTTAAAACTGCAGAATCGAAGCCTTCTGATGAAATGGCGATGGAGATTTGCATCATAGGAACAAGCGCTGTGGAAGGAGACAATCAAGGCTAGGTTTGGAATGGAGACCAAATGGACTACCTACATGCCCACACAACCTTATGGGTCTGGAGTATGGAGGTCTATTAAAAGTCAGTGGATCAGGTTTGCTAACAACTGTAAATCAAGGTGGGAAATGGGGGAAAAACACTACCTTGGGAAGATGTGTGGGTTGGACAAGAAACTTTAAAGAACAAGTATCCTGAGTTGTTCAACTTGAGCCTTCAAAAAGTATCCACAATCAGAGAAATGAGAGACAATCAAGGGTGGGATCTCAGGTTTAGGAGACACTTTAATGACTGGGAAATTAACAAAGTGGCTGAACTACTCAATACTCTGGAGCAATACAAAGATTTAACTCCCAATGAGGACAATCTATTTTGGCTACCAGAAAAGCAAGGGAGATTTTAAGTTGTTTCAGCTTACAAGAGATCACAAAGATCAGTCACTCAGAGTGGTGGCTGGCCCTGGAAGATGATCGCGAAATTCAAGGTACCCTTCAAGGTAGCATGTTTCACTTAGCTACTAGCCAAACATGCCACACTCACCAAGGACAACCTTATGAAAAGAGGTCGTCAAATTTGTTCTAGGTGCTCTTTTTGTGAATGTGAGATTGAGACAATAAATCATCTCTTTCTACATTGTAGAGAGACTGTGAAGCTATGACAAATTTTCATTAATTTAAGAGGCATAAGCTGGACTATGCCAAGGAGCATCAAACTCTAGCTTGCTGGAACAAAGATGGGAATCAGTCGGGACTCGGAGAGATGGAAGATTGTCCCAGCCTGCATTTGGTGGACTATATGGATGGAAAGGAACCAGAGTCGAAAACAAGAGTTACTCTCTGCAGAAACTCAAGATGAACTGTCTAGTCCTTTTCTTTTTTTGGTGTATGCACAAATATCCTCAAGAAGAAGAGAATATTCCTAGTATTTTAGATTATTTATGAAGCTTTAGTAGGGTCACCTCTCCCTCGGTAATTTTGTTAATAGTATTACTGGAATACTTCTCTGAGTATTCCTTTTGTTCATAATACATGTTACCTTTATTCAAAAAAAAAAAAGATATGGGAAGGGATGCTAGAGTGGAAAGAGATTGACTAAGTGGAAAATTCAATATCTCCCTTGGGAGGCAGAGTAGTTTTAGTGAATAGTGTAGTGGATTCATTACCAACATATGTGATATCTATATTCCTCTCATCAGATAAGGTGGAAAGTAGGATGGATACTCTCATAAAAGAACTTTATTTGGCAAGAAAACAGGAAAAAATGCATCCCACCTGGTGAAATGAAAGACTATCATTATTTGGAGATTGGGAATCAGAAACTTCAGGTAGCATGTCAGAAGTCCTTTATTCAAATAGTTCTGGAGATACAATAATGACAACAAGATCTTTGAAGGAAGGTAATTACAGGTGTTGTCAGGGATCTCAATAATGTACCTAGAAGATTAATTCTACGTATGGGGTACACTGAAATGAAGGTGGGAATGGTAGAAGAGCTGTCTTCTGGGATGATACTAGATTGGACATGGTCCTCTAGAAGACCAATTTCCTGTTTTTTCCCTAGTTGAAACAAATCCCCAGGCTAAATTAGAATTAGTGAGGGGACAACAATGTTGAAATCCGAGTTTCAGAAGATTGTTATATGATTGAGAAGTGGGTAGCATTCCTGAACTGTCGAACTAACTTGATTAGATGCAAGTTATAACTGACTGTGAAGACTCTTTGGTATGGGAAGGGACTAGCACAAGGAATTTATTTAGTCAAATCAGCTTATAAAATTCTCATGGGAATAGCCAGGTTGGCTGGAGATGGCCTTGGAAACAGATTTGAAAGGTAGATGCACCCTCTTAGATAATATGGCTATGATTAGTGGCTGGAAAGGCTTGTCTTACGTATGAAAACCTTAGAAAGAGGGGTTATCAACTGAGTTCCAAATGTTATTTATGTGCAACGGTGGCTGACGATAATTTCCGTTTGTTCTTACACTGTTGTCATATCTCAACTCTGGAAAATGTTCCAAGTATGGTTGAAATGAGCTGGGTGCCAAATATAACAATTGATCTTTTAAGATGTTGGTGTGGTGTAGTTAGGGGATGTTAGTCAGAAGTAATGGTGTAGAATTATTCCAACATGCATTTGGTGAATGGTTTAGAAGGAAAAAAGTTCCAGATATTTGAGAATCAAGAAATTCCATCCAGAGAATAAACTTGAACTGTTTACTCCTGCCGTCCCAATTTATGTGGCACCCTTTCTTTTTTGATCCATTCCAAAAAGAATGTCACCTTTCCTTGTTTGACAACTATTTAATGGCACCATCTCCATTTTACCCTTATTGGGTCCCGTTAAACTCTTATTGTGATGAAAAGTCAACTAAAAGTAAGCACTAAAATAAGTTTAATAAGGGCAATTTGGTAGACATAACAAAGTTTTATCTTATTTCTTGAACTCCGTGCCCAGTTAAATGGTGCCACATAAACTTAAACGGAGGGAGTATTACTTTTTAAATTTTGGCGTAAAAGTAACCCTGTAAATGCTTTGAAACTATACTTGATATTGTAGTCCCTGCAAGGTTTTGTCTAGGGGATCTCTTATAGTTTACCAATCTGGGGATGCATTTTGTTTATCAGTACAAACTTTGTGCTGATGTTTGTGTGAAAATGTTACCAATCTCAGTGTCTGGTTTAAGTTAGCTCTTTTGGAAACATAGAGGGTTGCTGCAAAGGACAGTGCCCCAAGAAAATAAGACTACAACTTGGGTTTCAACAGAGGTGGATGTAAAAGATAAGTGGAGGGTTGGTATAGTGTATAGTTATATGTTGGAACTTTTAGTATTTTGAGGTGAGATGTGCACTACAGGGACAGAAGAAAAATGGTCTAAACTGAAATTTAAGAGGGTGAGGTAACTGGTTGATGTTGTTAAGAGCTAAAATGGGAAACTACACTTTGTTAATCAAGAAGTCAATCAGGGTTTTGTAAAACAAGTCTTAGTCTTATTATGATGAAATTCCGCTAAGTTCATAATTAGATTTCGGTTAGTGTTTTTTTGCTTGCACTAGCTGGGTGATTTGCAAGATTGACCCTAAAAGGGGTGGTCTTGAATTTTCGCCCTACATAATTTTATTAAAAGAAATGGTCTGCACTTGAGAAAATTTGCTTGGCAAAACTTTTGTTGCCATTGGACATAAGTTGCAGGGATGAATTAATTTTGCCTATTAGGCACTTTTTTACAAGTCAGAGATAGAGAACCTAACCTGCTTAATTGATCACAAGTAGGGTTGGGCATGATATGGTATATACCAAATTACCATACCATGCCGAAAATGTTAATACCGTGGTTTTGATATTATGGTATTTGGTATACATTTTACTTTATTTTCGTATTCAGTACGGTATTTGGTATTTAGAAATAACATACCGAATACCATACCGAAGTATATAGTTACATAAATAACATATACATATTATTTAAAATACTAACAAATATGCAACCTAGTATTAGTATAAACTATAAACTAAATGTTTAGAAGTTGAAACTTTGACTACTCTATTTTGATTGAAATGTAATTGATTAACAAAAGGAGTTGTTTGTACTTTATTTTGAATATATATTCCTACATGTGTAATGTGTTAGTTAATGAGCCAAGATTCCTTTACGAAGCTATGCGTCATACACTTTCCTCTATTGACTTCATCGATGTCCTTTATTGGTTCTGCCAGAAAGACAGGTTTGTTCTGGCTTTAGTGTGAGTTAGTATTTGAGCTCCATGGCTGAGTTGCGCGGACTCTTCACTTTCGATGCCGCACCTGTGTCAGATTCTCCAACAATTCACTACCTTTGGAGAATCCGACACGCACCTGCTGACATTTTTGAAGAGTCCGAGCAACATAGCTCCTTCTTTGATCATATTCACAGATGACAATGAACAAATATGACGTTTGTGCTATCTTTACATGGTTTCGGTTACTGTAAAAGGTTAACTGTTACGGTCCCCTGTCATGGATCTATATATGGGACGCTGCAAGATAAATTGTGATATTTTCTTCCAACGACCTATGGTGCTGGTTCATTAAGAGTGAACCTGCAATCTCTTGAGTTAAAGTACTCAAAAACTTAGAATTATTTTCTGCTTAGATTTCCTGGAATTAACCGAGTTTAAATACAGAACTTATAAGATAACTACCCCTAAAAACTAGGACATGACTTCCTAACATTACTGGAATGAAAAACTGCACTACTACAGGGAAATAACTACTACTAGAAGAAACAACAAATAACTTCAGTAGAAAGAAATAACTACTGCTGTAAACTGTTGGATGACTAAGGAGTGATAACATTAACCCCTTCCTATCTTATCCACACTTCACCCCCCTGGCAGTACTAAACTGTAGAGGTTATTAACTTTTTCGTAGCTCTAATAGAAGCACTTAATGATATTTCATTTTCACTATCTTCTGAAATGGTCAGCTGAATTACTAATTTCTTATTCCAGTGATGTGGTGTGAGTTGACTTTGTGTGGTCTAATGTCACTTACTATCTATTTTGTAATTTGGTGATGTTACATCTCCTGTTTAATTCTGCATTTATCCATTACCCATTCTCATTGGTATTCTGACCACTAAAGATTCTGGAAGTGTGTGACTAATTACTACTATTATCAATAATTCATCTGCAGATCATTCCAAGTTGGAAGAGAAAAATATCACGTGCCATGGCTGTTTGTAATTAATCGGAAGAGTTCTGAGGTTCCAATGATTGATGTGCATTTGGTAAGGCCTTTATTTGAGTAGAAAGCAGGTCTTGGCTCATAGATGTTTTCTCGCAATCATCTTGACCATTTATCTACCCCTTTAGCCCCTTATTTACTTCCATGTTCCCCTAGTATTGTCTGCACTGAATGGATTTTTCATTTATTACAGAGGTATTCTAGAGGTGATTTACTTGGTGTTACTGCTAAGGTCATTGATATGACTCATCACTGTATGTGCTCTTTCCTCTCAAGTTCTTTGTAGCATGCCAATAGAAAAGTGCAATACAATTTGCCAGTGTTAAATTAGGTCTTAAGCCTAACTCACACCCCAAAAGCTAGTTCAAAGGGAGGAGGATTGTTCAAGCCTTATGAGGAGTCCACCCATCTCATTAACCACCGATGTGGGACTTTTGTCATTCTTTAACACCCCACCTCACGCCCAGTGCTTAGCATCTGGTGCGTGGGCAATTTTGATTTTGGGGGCCCCAAAATCGGGTGAGACGGGCCCTGCTCTGATACCATGTTAAATTAGGTCTTAGGCCTAACTCACACCCCAAAAGCTAGCTCAAAGGGAGGAGGACTGGCCAAGCCTTATAAGGAGTCCACCCATCTCATTAACCACCGATGTGGGACTTTTGCTATTCTTTAACAGCCAGTAATATATGTAAATGCGGTCTCTTCTCTCCCCAGCTCCATCCCCAAGTACAATGATGCGTATTGAACATGTGGAAGATAATTATTAGAATGGGATGAAAAAGACCGACTTCTTTGATATGCTTGATGAAAATGCCTTACATAATATAGTTTTGGTAGATTATTTCACTCTTATCTGATCAACTGGTTTCTTGACACGTGTCTTATTCTAGTTTATAGCAAAAATACCATATATTCTAGATAAGATTGTTTTTTGTTTAACAAATAAGCAAAACTGAAAATTAAAAAAAAAAAAGTTGCTTCTATAACACTTGAGTATATATGGTGCGCAATTTAAGTTGCTCAACTTTTGTTGACAATGCAAATGCTATCATTTTAATATTTTGACAATGCAAATGTTACCCTTCTTTTCTTACAACCAACATAATAACGTAAACTTTTCCATCATAGTATTTGGTGGCTCCACAAGTGAGCAGAAATTTGACCTTGAGGTGCTACTCTATCGTGTGAATGTTTTTGCTTGTATCTCCTACTTACGCACGGTTGAGTTCTTTAAGATTGTTAAGAATTAGGAAATTATTAATATGGCAAGATCTTATTCCTATATATATATAGTAGAAAGGTTTATAGCATGTTTGACCAAGCTTCTAAAATCGGCTTATTTTGGAAAGTGTTTTTTCTTTGAAAAGTACTTTTGGTGAAAAACAGTTTCTGTTTGGCTAATCAATTATTCAATTTAGAAAACACTTTCGAGCAACAAGTAGTGTTGGCCAAACTTTTAAAAAGTGTTTTTATGTCTATTTTTTCAAAAGTGCTTTTTCAAAAGTACTTTTGGGGAGAAACCACTTTTTTAAGCTTCTCAAAAACACTTTTTTCTAATCCTAAAAGCTTGCCCAACATACATCTCAACTCTGAAACAAAGCATATTTGGCTTTGAAGAAGCTTGGTCCAGCCGGCTATCAGGGTCCTTATGGTTGTGTAATTAGAATTATGAATTACTTTCCTTTCCTTGTTAAGATTACTTGTGAATACTAGTTAAACCCCAATATGTTTGAGGGAATAATCAAGTAATTCATTCCCGACATCTCTTCTTTTCTTCATTCTTTTACATGGTGTCAGAGCTGCAAAATATATTGCTTCAAATCCTTTGTTTTATTAAAGAACGAAGATTATCATTTTATAAAACAAAAGATCTAATCGAGGTGCACTGTGACAGGTTTCGTCAACTCAAATGACGAGTTAGCAGATACAACAACAATTATTAGATATCTTACAGAATTACTTCATACCTCCAGAATTGAGTATGTTTTGGCAAACTAGGAGCATACGATATGTAAGCTCTAACTTTCAGGAGTGTTAATAATGAGCAAATTATTCATATGACATGAATGGGCAAGTTTTAGAATCCTTATAATTGTGTATATAGACATAGGAATTATTAGGGAGTACTTTCTTCCCTTTTTTGGAGTACTTGCACACTTCTTTTTCTTTTTTTGGGATTACTCGTAAATACTATATAAACACCAACATATTTGGTTGGGGGAATAATCAAGTAATTTATTCTCACATCACTATCTTTTCACTTTTGTTTCATCCTAGTCATGAGCCATTTATTTCGAGAATCTTAGTTGACCAAAATGGAAACCTTTTGCTTAAATAAGAACATACCAACTTATGTCCAAGAGAACTGAAAAGTTGCTTGTTTTTCCCCCCAATTTCTCACATAAGGATACTGAATGCAAGATAAAGAACTTCTCCTCTAGTGGCCTTCAACTAGTTAATAGGCTGAGGACACGCTAAAGAACTTCCATCTTCACTTCCTCATATTCTCTTTTATTGGTTGATTGCTTTATCATGATGTTCTAGCAAACTTGGTGTGCTAAACATTCTATTTTCTCCTTCTCAATGATTTAATTTTTACCGATATAATAAGATCTGATGTATTTGTGGACAGATATTGAACTTCATCCTGATATAGGCAAACACTTTTGGGATCCTCAACACTGGCCAAAGCACGTGCTTGCTAGATATACATGGTAACTTTCTCTTAAATTAATCTTCCTAGCATAGCTTGCCTTTTTGGCAACAAGTGTGAATAGCCTCTTGATAAACTGGATGATTCTACCCTGTGATTGTTTGACAAGTATTGGAGGAATTTCTTACATCTTATTATTACTCAACAATAAGTAGTATAAATGTATAGTAAGTAAATTAACGCCCCAGGTCGTGAAAGAATCGTCATGTCCTGGAAGATAGATTGTTGCAAGCTATACTTGGTATTTAGGTGTCTACTTTAAAGAGGAGCATTAACTAAGGTAATAAAATCCCTACTAAACTATAGCTTAAATGTACTTATATACAGTATCCAACTAGATACAATATTTGATAAAACTATCTCCTCAATTTTGGAGTATAGATGTTACTCATGCCCAACTTGACACAAAGATATTCAACTCCATTCCCGTTTAAGGCCTTTGTAAATATCACTCAATTGTTCTTCTGTCTTAACGTAGCCAGTGGAGACCAGATTCTCCTGAATTTTCTCGCGGATAAAGTAACACACAACTTCAATATATTTAGTTCTTTCGTGATACACTAAATTAAAAGAATGTATAGAGCAGCCTGATTATTACACCAATTTTTGTTCGTGATAAATGTTTCAAACTAACTTCATCTAAAAGGTGATATATCCACATTTTTCACATGTGGACTTAGCCATAGCTCTGTACTTGGATTTCACACTTGATTGAAGTACAACACTTTACTTCTTACTCCTCCATAATACCAGGTTCCTTCCAACAAAGACACAATAGTCTGTAGTGGGTCTTCCCGAAATCTGCAAAACAAACACGAGTATCACCGTGATTGCTATAAAATTTGCCAAGTCCCAAAGCTACTTTTAAGTAACATAGAATCTATTCCAAAGCTTTCCAATGTTTGATCATAGGTGAGGTCATGAATTGACTAACAACACTTACTACAAAAGCAATATTAGCTCGAGTCATAGTTGAGATTATCCACCCCATAAGGCTAAGCAAATCTTTTAGCCACAGGTCTTTCCTTGCCACAATGCCATCCAGATTAACTTTGATTGCGAAGACCCACTTGTACATCCCATTGCTTTTCTCCTTTGGGTAAATCCACCAAATTCCATGTGTGATTTTCATCTAAAGCATGTATCCCAAGCATAGCATTATACCATCCAGGATGTTTCAAGGCTTCCTTCATTGTTTTAGACTTTAAGGTGCAAATATAGAATCTAGAGAGGCATCACAGAACTAAATGTAGGAGATAAGTGGTCCTAAGAAATACAATCAATAATAGAATATGTGGATTTGCACTAACTTGTACTTTGCGAAGAGAAAGAGAGAGGTAAAGATTTTCTTAAGGAGGATTCAATGATGAAAGAATTGATGTAGGACATGTATCAATAGTCGGTTCATGCTCAATAGTCAATAGGAGATGTAAATACCACATAAGTTGACACCAAATATCTGTCAAGTGATAGAGAGTAACAATGATGTCCCTTCTAAAGACGGGAATAGCCCAAGAATACACACTTCAAGGCCTTTGAGTCCAACTTCGTAATAGATAGTCAGTCATCTCGAACATAACATGTGTTTCCTAACTCCCTTGGCTCCACAACAAATAATGACTTGTTTGAAAGGAGAACATTGTAAGAGATTCCAAAGCAAGCATGTCAGATGGCATGCAATTGATCAGAAAATAAGTTGTAGAAACTACGTCAGCCCGAAACTGTTTAGGAGTTTTCATTTGGAACAATATTGCCTGAGTTGTCTCAAATAGATGACTATTCGTCCTCTCCATAACTCCATTTTCATAACACTCCATTTTGAGAGGCTATATCAACATGAGACGGTGGGTAATCCCATTCTCAGTGGCTTGTAGCCTTGTACTCATTAGTGTTATCACTTCTTAGTAGGCGTTTGTTTGGACATACAATATCATCTCATGATTTCAAATCATGAGATGAAATCCCTAATTTTCCTAAAAGCTTGATTTGAGAATTTCATATCCTGATTTCACATTTTTCAAATATAAAAATTGACCTTTTATATTTTGTTAAAAAAATCCACTATTTTATATCTACATAATTTCTTGCAAGAATACCAAAAGAGTGATGAAATATTCACGAATATTAACATGAAGATCTAGTTATTAATGATATTGACCAACAAACAACTTATATTAAAGGGTAGTACATTACAATTCACGTCATTTTATTGTTTTATTGAATTAAAGTTCGATCAATAAATGTTGTCAATGAAGTGTTCAATGGTGTTGCCTAGTGGTTAATGAAGTGGTTGAGAGCCATGAGGTCTTAGGTTCAATTTCCAACAGTGACTAAAAATGCCAATTGATTCTTTTCATTTGTCCTTGCCTTGGTGGATAGAGTTACATGTTACTTGTTGCTAGTGGGAGGTGGTAGGTATCCCGTGGAATTAGTTGAGGTCTGCGAAAGTTGGCCCAGACACCACGGTCATAAAAAAAAATTCGATTAATAAATGTTGTAATTTTCTTAGAATAGCTTTGTAATAGTGTATTATACTTTTGTTATGAATTTTTGCTTAGTCGGTAAGATTATATAAATAATTGGGGCAATTTTGATAGTTTTCACAACTTATGGGATTTTTATATTTATGAGCAAAAAATACATCTTAAAAAATCCAAATTGCATGTCCAAACAAAACTTCAACTTCATCTTATATGATTTCATCTCACATGGCCAAATGGGCCCTTAGTATGCGCACAATAGTATTAAATTAGATTTTAACTTTGTACAAAAGCCACAAATGGAAAAATACTTCAGATTGGTTCCTTATAAAGTAAACTCACCTCATCCAAAAAAAAAATCATCCATAAAGGTAGCAAATTTTTCTACCTACCTTTGGACACAATAGGACATAGTTCCCAAACATCATAATCAACTAACTCAAAAATAAACTCAACTTGTTTGTAACCCTTGTGCTTAACGAGGTACTATGATGTTTTGCAAATTTTCACAATTCACAATCCAATGAAGAAACAACATGAAACTGAGGACAAAGTTTCTTCAACTAGGAGAGAAGGATGCTCTAACAGACAATGTGCTTCAAATGGAGATGTGACACTAGATCAAGTAACCAATCGAGGCACCCATTCAATAAGGATGTAAATACCATCAGATACATCATACATGTCCTTGACCAATAATTTTCTTTGTCATATAAGATCTTGAAGAAAACAATAGTCGGAAAAAAAATACAAAAGAATTTTGCAAACTCATCTACCAAAACGAGAACACCATCATTCTTATTTCTTCCTCCCTTTTTCTCAAATCATTTTCTCAATCTGGAAAAAAAGAACTTCTCGCAACAGAATGAGAATATCAAAAACTTCACCAAAGAGTACCCCTAACACAGATAAAAGTATCAACTGTGGGAGAAAGACCCAGCAAGACTTCAGAGGGATATGACCAATCAGTAAATCAGAGAATATTACCCAAAGGAAAAACAAAAGTCCACTCTAACATGTCAGATAAAGTAGTCAGACCCAAAGAACTTCCAATTGAGCACAGCACTCAAACATCTGAGGAACAGAAAAAAAAATGAAGCAAAAGGAATGATCTAACCAGGTCTGATCGAGCAAAAATAGGGACAGCTGGGGTTGGTTGGTCAGAGAACCTCCACAGCTTGGGCAGAAACGAAGAGGCAAACTCAGGAATGAAACAAAGAACGAAAAAATGCCAAGTTGAACGCCACCATGCACCGTCAGACAGATTGCTGCCGCAAAAATTCTGCTGGTGCGTGAGCCTCACGCATATCTACTCCAGCCACTGGAGTGTTGGTTGTTGTAAGTTGTTGGTTGGTGCTTCATCCTGGTTTGGTAGGAACAGTCACCTTCCACATCTCAATCACCAGAGATGAAGCAGCAGTACCACTTCCAGCGAAGGCACATTTCCAACTCCGTCGAGATATTAATCTCACTTTCGACGACGCTCTGATGCCTGGTCGTATATTCCATAACTCAACAATAATTGGTATAAATACCTGTTGAGAGAATTCTGACTAAGGTAATAGAATCTTATTAATCTCTACAAAACCGCAACGGAGAGATTTTTCCAAGTCCATATAAGGTGACCAAGTTCTCATCCCTCTAACGATATGAGACTTCTTAACACTCTCCCGCATGCCCATACCTCAACTGGAGTGTGAACACTTCTAAATGGGGCCCCAACATCGATGAACAATAAAGTTGGATGAGTCTAGCTCTAATACCATGTTAAGATGTGGCACTTGGATCTAACTCGACCCCAAAAGCTAGCTTATGAGGAGAGGTTTGTCCAAGTCCATATAAGGAGACCAAATTCTCATCCCTCTACCAATGTGGGACTTCTTAACAATACTTATATACATTATCTGATTAGATACAATATTCTGTAATATTCTGGATCACCCACAACACTGAAAGTAGGTTCTATTTAGGATTTTCTCTTTATAGGAGAATTACTCATCTGTTGGATGATCAGTTTGTCATTTCTGTGGACCCTAAGAATGTGATTTTTCATATGCTCCATTAAAAAAATTGAATATTTTTTATTAGTCCATTATAGTTGTAGCTTGGATAGTTGGTGTGTACAGCAGGAGGATGGAAACGGTGGTTAGTGGATGATTTAGAAACTAACAGCATGGTTGCAGTACACAGGTGGTGAAAGCGAGAGCCTACTGACATGGGGAAATTAACAGTGTCATATGTCGGGAATAATAGATTAGTCTCCATTATTCTTCTTTCTGGACCTTATTGTCAAAGGTGTTCTGCAGTTTGGTGCAGTCAGAGATTATCCAGGTTCAGCTGGAGGTTGTGGTCCTAATTAGAGGATTGCAGTTCAGAATGCTATGAGCGCTACTTCGGAACTCCGATTTGATGGCTTCATTCAATAATGTATTGAACTAGATCTAAGAAGGTTCAACCTTACCATTTCTCAAAAAAAGGTTCAACAGAATCATCTATGGTTCTTTCTGCAACAAAGCGTCCTAGGCCAATAAAATGGCAGAGAATAATATAATTTTCATCAAAAACAATATACTACTACTACTACTACCTCACAATGGGAATATAAATAAGAAACTTATAATTTACAGGGATTTTGATGTCGAATACACTGATTGAGTCTCCTAATCTGACGAGAATGTGCTAATTTTTACTTTGGGTGCCTCCTATTCTTGTGTCGCTACCGTTCTTTTGGTGGGTTGCGTCTGTAAAAGTTTGTTTTTAACAAATGCATAAACCACACGGAAATGCTCCTTCCTTTACAGCAGAGATCAAACTGTGGTTGTCTTGCTTTTGCTGCTAAAGTTTCCTTTTATCATGTTGTTTGAAAGATGATGATATGAGCAACTGTGATAGGACAATGTTTTGGCTTAATTAACAGCTTCTTTTTATGCTAAGAAACTTTGGATTATTGGTGTTGATTGCATCATTATCTGTATTATATAGTTAATAATCCCTTTGGCAACTTCTCAAACTAATAAGTCAACTTATTTGATCTTTTAAATTTCTGCGAACAATTTATCTTTCAACTTTCGGTTTTACTTTTTCTTTATTCTGATTATTATTTTTGCTGACAATAAGTTTTCATTAATTTAAGGGAAGAGCAGTCGGAGATAGATGTGGCGTCGGGATTTTATGTTCTCTTTGGGTCAGGTAAATTCATGCTAAGCTGAAGGGCTTCTCTTTTTTGTTTTTGATAAAGTTTTTTTTTTTTTTGATAAAGTAAGCTAAAGGGCTTCTCTGAATTTCATAAGCTTCAATTTAATTCTATTGAATGTAGCACTGTGTCAATTCTTGTTTTGTTACTAGCATTATGTTTCCTGACTTAATTGGTCAGGCATCATTCTCTTTTGGGAACCAAGATTTGTATGTACTAGCTGTTAATCTTTAATGAGGTATATAGAAGTTAATAGCACTTTTATTTATCAAAAACAAAAGAAGTTAATAACATCTTTTATATGTTCAATGGGCTATGGTCTAATGCATATGGGCTTGAAGTTAGATTTGTCATCACTTAATCCTTAGGATACTGTTATGGGTATGAGTGTTAATATGACAGTCAATTACGACGCCATGTAAGTATACATTTCTACAATTAATTGAAGTTACTAGATTAAAGCTATAGTAATTCCTTATTAAAAAAAGCTAAAATAATTAATTATTTGTAAAACACTTGATATTTTATACATAACTAACTCGTATGATAGAAAAGTATTCTAGGACTTTAGGTGAATATGTATATATATGTGACATAAACTAAAAATCAAACCAAATACCCAATCAACAATATTTCTTGTTTTCTAGTTGCTGTTTTTTTTTATCTAACACTTTTTGATGGTGTCCAGCATGTCCTTAATGCTGAGGAATACACATTTACTAGTTTCATAAAAAAAAAACAATATTTCTTGGCCATAGGTATAGTCAAGCACTCAAGTTAGGTTGACTAGATCCAATGCAGATCCCACGTAGGTAGTCAAAGCATTCATTAATATGGTTTCGCTTTTAATATTTTAAAAGTTCGGTCTATGGTTCTGCTTATGGTTTTAGAGTCTCGGTATTTCAGTTAAACCGAAACACCAAACTATTTTATTATATAATTATATATTTTAAGGAAAAGGGTCAAAAATATCCTTAAACTATCCGAAATAGCTCATATTTACCCTTAAACTATATTTCGGCTCAAAATTACCCTTCCCGTCAAACTATTGGGTCAAAAGTGCCCTTCTTATTAACGGAAATTGTTAAATGCCATGTAGATGCCACATTGCACGCCAATAGGGTTTCACTATCGCATAGACTAAACGGAAAAGGGTCAAAAATACCCTTAAACTATCCGAAATAGCTCAAATATACTCTTAAACTAT
Organism: Solanum piurae; assembly: GCA_029582685.1. Classification (NCBI taxonomy): domain Eukaryota; kingdom Viridiplantae; phylum Streptophyta; class Magnoliopsida; order Solanales; family Solanaceae; genus Solanum; species Solanum piurae. Next base: position 6,213 of record JAJOOO010003187.1, on the reverse strand, counting down.
ATTTCGGCTCAAAAGTACCCTTCTTATTAAGGGAAGTTGTTAAATGCCATGTGGATGCCACATTCCATGCCAATAGGGTTCCACTGCCACATAGACTAAATCCCTAAATCCTAATTACTCTTTTTCCCCCCTCATTTCATTATTTTCCAGAAACGATTTCACCTTTCTCCCTCATTTCGCGGCTAGGGTTTCAAAGTTTTCTTCGTGGCTGGGTTTGAAGGTGGATATTCGTGGCTGTAGGTTAGTAATTTTTTTTTCCTATTTTATTAAATTTACAATTTCAAAGCATGATAGTTAGGATTTCACAGCTTTCCCCTCATTTCGCGGCTAGGGCTTCATAGCTTTCTTCGGGGCTGGGTTTGAAAGTGGATATTCGTGGTTGTAGGTTAGTAAATCTTTTTTGTTATTATATTATGTTTATGATTTCAAAGCATGATAGTTAGGATCTCACACCTTTCCCCTCATTTCGTGGCTAGGGTTGCATAGCTTTATTCGGGGCTGGATTTAAAAGTGGATATTCGTGGTTGTAGGTTAGTAAATCTTTTTTCTTATTTTATTATGTTTACGATTTCAAAGCATGATAGTTAGGATTTCACAACTTTCCCCTCATTTCACGGCCAGGGTTTCATAGCTTTCTTCGGGGTTGGGTTTCAAAGTGGATATTCGTGGTTGTAAACATGATAAAATAAGAAAAAAATTACTAACCTACAACCACGAATATCCACTTTGAAATCCAGCGACGAAGAAAACTATAAAATCCTAGCCGCAAAATGAGGGAGAAGAGGTGAAATTGTTTCTGGAAAATAATGAAATAAGGGGGGGAAAAGAGTAATTAAGGTTTAGGGATTTAGTCTATGTGGCAGTGGAACCCTATTGGCTGCAATGTGGCATCCATGTGGCATTTACATGGCATTTAACAACTTTTGTTAATAAGAAGGGCACTTTTGACCCAGTAGTTTGATGGAAGGGGTAATTTTGAGCCGAAATATAGTTTAAGGGTAAAATGAGCTATTTCGGATAGTTTAAGGGTGTTTTTGACCCTTTTCCTTTTAGTCTATGTGGCAGTTGACCCTTTTCCTTTTAGTCTATTGGCGTGCAATGTGGCATACACATGACATTTAACAACTTCCGTTAATAAGAAGGGTACTTTTGACCTAATCGTTTGATGGAAAGGGAAGTTTTGAGCCGAAATATAGTTTAAGGGTATATATGAGCTATTTTGAATAGTTTAAGGGTATTTTTTATCCTTTTCCGTATATTTTATATGTTATGACTTATGAGCCCAAACCAGTAAGCCTAATATCTAATCACAATTTTCCAGTTTGTGCTACTGTTGTTAATTGTTACATTTGTTGGCCTTCAGCTTCTTTTTAGTCCATTCCGGTTGTAATGCAGGTTTCAGAAGTTTGGAGATAATTAGTTTGCACAAAAGAAGTGGACGCTAGACTTGAGCATAATGAAATCTTCTCGAAGAACTAGAAAAGACCAATATGACTAAAATGTTCCTTGATAACAAAATTTTAAGAATTGAAGGACATATTACAAATAGAATCTAGATGTTACTCATATGAACCTTTATTCTTTAGAGTATTTTATATGAATTTAACTTGTATACATTGTTTAGTCACTTAAAAGTCAAATATCCCATTGTTAAGCAGAAAATTTCCTAGCATACCAGGCCCATACCGAGAATTGAACTGAAACAGAACGAGGAAAATCGACCGAACTTACTTCGGGATATGCCTTTGAGAAACTGAAAACTGAAATACTTAACCAAAGTACCGAGCGCCCACTCTTACACCCACACCCATTTTCAGTGCACTCAAGCTAGGTTGACCCGTCAGATCAACACCGATGCGGCAATAATTTTGAAGGATATGAGCAACAAAGGTCTAATGTGTATTTAGGGAATATTCAGTTGACACCTCAATACTTCATTAGAACAGCAATTCTTCCAGTTAGGTTGTTATCCTATTTAATTAATCTATTGCTATGGATGTATGCAGGGGTCGTGCTTTCCTTCATCCTGGCTGTCTACACTTTGCAGTCATCTCGAGATAAGTTGGAAAAGTATTCTCCTCTTCCTCTTAATAGCTGCTGTCTTTCTGTATCCACAAGGTAGTAGTGTTAATTGTTGGAGGCAGGCTTGGTATAACTTGTGTGTTTCCTTGCAGGTTTGTAAGGGAGACTGTTGCTGAGACCAGCATCCCTGGCGTAGTAGTGGCAAAAGTTGAATGATAGAAGTTTTGGTTATAGACAAGTAACATTCCGATTTGAGTTAGACAATGGAAGGATTAGGTGTACAAGTTTACGGGGAAAATTATATAGAAGATAAATTCTGGAAGTAATAGAAGCTGCTGCTTGAGTTTCCCTTAGCTGTTTTTGTTTTGCCATCAGTCAGCCTTTTGCTTTCCAGATTTCTGATACACGTTTAGTCACCAAAAGGGTGGCAGAAAAGCATTTGTTATATTTAATTCTATTTTCTATTTTTTTTTCTTCATTTTTGAATGAGCTGCCAAAACTCAATGTGGAGATTAGTCACCAAGGTGGAGATTGAAAGATTTTGGTTTGATCCTTGTGGAATCAAACTCAATGGAAGATGAATTAATATAAAGATTTGGTAGGAAGATAATTAGTACAAAATAAAAAGTCAAGATAGTATCTTGGTAGGTGAAATTTAGGTAAACCATAAAATGGTTTCACATGTTTAACCTTGACATTTTTGACACATAATGATATCATGGATGACATAAATAGGAAGAATTCATTCCTATAAATATGTAGCTCTTAATTCATTTTCAAAACATCTTTTCACTTGTCTTCTCACCTTCTAAGGCATTTGATGTTCTCTCTCTTGTAGTATTTCACTTGTATTCTTTGTAGAGTGAAATAAATATTGGTGCAGTTGTTCTTTGGTGGATGTAGGATCATTTTGATTCGATCCACATTAAATATTAATTAGTGTTCTTCCTTATTCTTCAATTTCACGTTTCCACTAACAAAACATCCATGCCATTATTCCAGTTTTGCAAAACCATTTTTTACCGACCCCAAAATACTTGTAACACTTTTTAATTGGGGTTTTGGATTAAATGTACTCTTTTTGCTTTTTCTTCCTCAAGAACACGTAAAGAATAACAACCAAATTTCAAACTTCTTAAATTCTTCACAAAATCGCCTCAAATTTTGACCACGTCATTATTATTATTACTAGTATACGTACCCGCGCGTTGCGCGGATATTTTAAAATATAACATTTTTTAAACATAAAAAAATTAGTACGAATTATTATTGAGTTTAAAAAGTGCATGTATAATTACATATAATGTTTTGATTTTATATATACAGTTAATGCTGACAAAAATTTACCTTAATCTATGTGCGATGAGGATATGTTCTTCAAAGATACCAAACATTATTCTAAAAGATTCTTCTTCTTTTAGTATAATGAAGATTAATATCATATGTGGCATGTGTTGAAATGATATTTGTTTTAATTAATAAAAAATTAAATTCATAGATCAATCTATAACCTAGTATTCAAAATATGATTCTACTTTTAGCTAAAATATAAATATAATTTGGAAAGCATGTTGCAACCTCTTTAGCATACTTCTCTCTCATTCAATCTTGCAAAATAAGACAATTTTCATTCAATCAAACATAATTTCATAAAATAAGGATGCAAAAAAATGAAATTCAGATATCGATATAAAAAAAACACTATAATCAAATCAATATTATACCACATAAAAATAAACTATTTGTAGTGCAATGAAAAAATTGAAAGATGAAAAAAATCAGATTTGTACATAATTATATATCAAGTTTCCTAAAAAAAAATTGAGATAATTTGTTGGGAAAATACATAAAATTCCCCTTGAACTTGACACGAAAACTTACTTTAGTACTTAAACTACACGGACGTTTAAATACCCCCTTAACATCTTTGAAGTGATTTTTTTTCCACCTTGAGACTGTAACACCACTCTCACCTGCCACATCATTGCCACGTAAGCGCCACATCATAACCATGTAGGCACCATGTCATAATTTTTATTTCTTTTTTACTTATTCACTATTTTTTCTTAAACACTTTTGAAAATTAATTATATCAATTGATTAATTTTCCCATTAATTTATAAATGCATACCCCACCCCTCTCTTTCTTCTTCCTTGTTGTTCACATTATTCCAATCTTTCATACTTTCTTTTCTTCTTCTTCACTATTCAACAATTTTTTAAGTCACTTTAAAGAAGAAAATTCACTAATATTCACATTATCTTCTTTGAACCCTCCCAACGAATTTACCCACTTGGAGAATGGATTTTTTTTGAAAGCCAATATTCTCTTGATAACTCAAATAAGAAATGAAGATTGCATAAGAAAGTTAGTCCAAAAAAATATAAATTTTATGAGAAATGTTTGAATGGGTCTAGAAATCAAAATGGGTCACTCAAAATTTAAGAAAGTTTACATTTGCCAAATCGACACCAATAATACAGAGTGAAATCGACATCAATAAAATGACATTGATAATAAATTTTACGGATTAGTAAAAGATTAGTGAAATGGAAATAGTGGATAGAGGTGAGGATGAAGATGGAGGAGGAGATGTTTCAATGGAGAAAAATATGTATTGAGGAAGACAACAAAATGAAAAGAAAAAAAATTAAAGAAATTAAAAAGGGGACCCACTAATTTCATTTACCTCTTATTAAGAAAATTTACATATTTTAAAGATTTAATACATACAAAAAACTATTTAAATAATTTGTTATATATAGGCCAATAAAAAAAAGGACATGTGTAGGACTTTAAAAATTCAGCTTTTTTTTTTCTTTGTTTTCACGCACTTTCAGGAGAGTGCACTCACTCTCTCTGCCACATCATCCCTTAGGGGGTGTTTTAATCACTTCAAAGATGTTTAGTGGGTATTTAAATACCCGTGTAGTTTAAGTACTAAAGTAAGTTTTCGTGCCAAGTTCAAGAGGGTTTTTATGTATTTTCCCTAATTTTTTTTAAGAAAACAATTAAACTGAAAATTTGAAAATTATTTTGATGATGAAATGTGATAACTTGAAAATATTTATATTGTTGACATGGCTTTTCAATAAAATATAAATTTGAAATATTTAAATTTATTTTTATAAATTCAAAATTTATTTATTTTTGTGTGATGCTTCAGGTTATATGTGGAACTTTTATTTTTTCCTATTACGAAAGTAGAATATTAAAATATATAATTGAGTTTTCAAAGATTAGGATAGTAGGTGGTTGAGGAATTTTAGGTTAGTTTTTTTTCTTCTAATATTTATTTATTTTTTATTACAAAAATTTTTACATACTTATTTTTAACTATTCCTTTATTATTTATTAATTATTAATGTTATTTTTGTTAATTGTTTCATTTTTATTTATTATGTGTTATGAAATTTTTCAATTTAATTTGTTGTCATTGGTATCGTTAGCATCAACATCCAGAATTCAAGCACTACAAAAAATAAAAATAATGCATATTTTTTTAATCAAAAAAATCTGTTATGATAATAAGGAAAAAGCAACTAATAAATTAAAAATATTACACTAATAATATGAGATCTTTAGATATTGTGACTTTTGTTGTGATTGATGATTTTATGAGTAAGAATTTAATTATTTTTAAGGGGAAAAAAAAGTGGAAGTAGTGATAATTTTTTAAAAATTTGAGACTTTTTCTATAAGTTTTTTTGAAAGTGTTAGTTGAAAGATTTTTATATTAATAATTTATCAAAACAAAGATTAAAGAAAATAATTAAACTGAAAATTAGGGTAGTTAAGTAAGTGGGTGAGGAATTATTTAAGTTAGTTGTTTTATTTATCAAACTTTATGTGTTTTTTAATAAAAAATTTACCTACGTATTTTTAACCATCCTTTCATTAATATTTTGTTATTCTTTATGTTTCATTAACTGTTTTACTTTTTATTTATTTTTTGTCATGACATTAAATAAAATAAAATAAAATAATATTATATTATACATACATACATTACAATAATACAATATGATTATAACCCTGTATAATAGTGTAATTTTCTGACGAAGGAGATTTAGTTGAACCCTCAGTCCTATCTGACTTCAACACTCTTTAATGATATTATATATTGGTGACAATTGCTTTAACGATATATATATATATATATATATATATATATATATATATATATATAT